>JAOXJP010232143.1:0-10519 GCA_025762735.1 Platanus orientalis | reverse complement strand
ATGAAGTATAATGGTTTATAAGTATTTAATAATGTTTATTATAACATTTCCTAAAATTACATTAAAAAATTCTAAGGCTTACATAGTGTTTCCATAGATTCCATAGGCGACAATGTATGTCACAAAGGTGACGGTTCTCCAAACCATCATAGATGGTTGTTTTCTATATTTAATGATTCTTAAATGTGAATTAGTGATTATTCTATCAAATCTTGAAGTTTCAAATCAAAATTCCTTCATTTGACCCGTTTCTCACCGTATCTCGGTTTCAGACACTTTCTCTCCACGATAAGCTGCGAGACGCGAGACATCTCCGTCTCTCGGGGCTGCGATACGAGTCGCGATAACGAGATTTTGAACTTTGTTCATACGTTGATATTTATATTAATGATGTATTTGTATATAATACAAACAGTATATCAAAGGTATGGTTGTATAATACCCTTATTAATAAATACCCCTACATACAATACTTCTACACTCCCCCTCAAGTTGGAGCATGAATATCTACCATGGCCAACTTGCTGATGATGTCATGAAGCCACATCCTAGTAACACCTTTGGACAGTAAATCGGCTAACTGTTGGTCTATAGTAACAAATAGAGTACAAATCAGTCTACATAATATATTTTCTCTAATAAAGTGTAAGTCCACTTCAATGTGTTTGGTTCGATCATGTTGCAAAGGATTATGGGAGATACTAATGGCTAACTTGTCATAGTACAAGCTCATAAGAGTTTGTACTTTGAACCCAATCTCATGAAGTTTTTAGCCAAAGAGCTTCACAAATTCCATGAGCCATTTATCTATATTCTGCTTTAACACTAAATCTTGCAACAAAAGATTGCTTCTTGATTCTTTGTCAGAAGATTCCTACTAAGGAATAGTAACTTGAGGTTGATCTTCTATCTGTGACTGATCCTACCTAGTCTGCATCTGTATAAACTTCAACTCTCACAGGGCTGTTGTTCGAAAAAAGACCTCTTCTTGGAACTGACTTCAAATACCTCAGTATACATAAGGTAGCCTCCATATGAGGTGTTCTAGGTGCATGCATGAACTGCCTAGCAACTCTAACTGTAAATGCAATATCTGGTCGTGTAAGTGTAAGATAGATTAGTTTCCCAACAAGCAGTTGATATCTTCCCATATCAGTAAATAGCCTGTTGATCTATGTCAATCCCATGGGCAATTGGGTAGTGCTAGGAGTTTTGTAAGTAGCCTATGATCTCACAAGTTCATCACACGAAGCTAAGAAGGACCAAAGACCTAAAGAAAAGACTAGGAAAGTGGCACACCATGGAAGGTATAAAGCATTCATGCATATCATATTGAGTGCCCTAAAATGAATCTAGACATGGTTTAAGACCCACATAAATACGCAAGTGAAAACACCCAAGGACAAACCCCATTTTTGTGCCCAAAATGAAATTTCAGAATCTGGGAGTCAAAATCGATTTGAGATCTCATAATTGATTTCGCCAAATCGATTTGGAATCTCGTTATCGGTTTTGAACCTGAGTTTTGACTTAAACTAAGATCCCTGTGCCCAAAACCGAGATCCCCAAACTAATTGCAATATGAGTTTTTGAGAAAATTTCTCAAAACCCAAATCGGTTTTAGAACCCCAAATCGATTTGGAGTCTGTTGCACAGCCAAAATTGATTGCGCAATCCAACATCGATTTGGAGCCCAAATCAGTTTCAAAACCTCTAATCGATTTGGAGTCTGTTGCACAGCCAAAATCGATTGCACAATCCTCCATTGATTTGGAGTCCAAATCAGTTTCAAAACCCCCAATCGGTTTGGAGGGCAATTTTGGAAAGTTATTTTAACACAAAATTCAATGAGAGATTTTCGAAATTTGAACTATGTTTTTTATATCTAAAGGTCTAAAATGCTCTCCTTTGTAAACTATTTCAATCCTAAGGCCATGGGTGCTCCTCGCAACTATAAAAGGTAACTTTTCCCTTTATGGTAAGTAATCTTTAACACTCCAAGTTTTCTTTGAGAGAGCTAAGAGGCATACTATTTTAAGAGCATTCTCCACTATGCAAACCTCCATTGCCTACAGATTTTAAGCTTGAGTAGCTAGCATATTATATTATACTTTCATTCTTTCTCTACTATTGAGCACTACTACTACTATTGAGAAGAGGTTATGGTGAGCACTTTCCTAAGAGAAAACTCACATTTGGCTAAGCTTAAGGAGCACTAGAGCCAAATACTTGAAGCTTATGGGTAGAGAAGGCAAATTAGCTCAACAAGGAGTACCCCACTATTGAGCAACGAGTGTGTACTTAGCTTGATTTTGAATTCATTTGCATTCATATTCATTATTGTTATTGCTTTACTTCCGCTGGAGACACCGAAAGTTTAACTACCTCAATCAGAGGCACTGTAAGTAGTACACACTCACTGGAGACACCGAGTGTCGTTCTTTAGCTTGTTTTTGAGTAAGTAGTTAGGTTTGTATATTGACCTAGGTTGTAATAGTACCAAAATGAAATATACCTAAACTCGGTAGTGAGCTTTAAAAGAGTGGATGTAGGCCCGAGTGCCGAACCACCATTAATCTTGTGTTGTAGTTGTGTTATATGATTGCTTAGCTCTTTATCTTTATGCTCTCTACTATTCTTGCTTAGCACATATTTAATATTATACTTGAGTAGCCACATTGAAGCACACACATATTTGAGCAAATATAAAAGGGGATTAATGACAACCACAAGATAAATTAAAAAAGGGTAAATTGATTGAAAAATCCTATTCACCCCCCCACCCTTCTAGGATTACTTTAAAGCTATATCAATTGGTATCAGAGCCTAGGTTACTCATATAGGGCTTAACATCCCAAGTAAGATTCTAGTAAAAATCCTAGATGGCTAAAGAAGAAAGTGATATGTCCATTAGCACCCTTCCATTTTTCAATGGAACCGACTATGGTTATTGGAAATCTCAGATGAAGATATTCCTAAATGCCTATGACCCTAGGGTGTGTGATGCAACGTGCATAGAGGCTAGTAGGTGTGTACACAAGGAATTAGGAATAAAATTATACGAGTAATGATAAAACATAAACAAAATTTCTACTTGCACATTCACACACTAAATCAAGTGATTCATCAGTTAGATTTAATAGGCATATCAAGAGTTAAGGCATACAAAACAAGGTAGAATATCAAACCTAAATAATATGAATAGAAAATCAACTAACTTAGAGATCACAGAAGTGATTAGTCGCTGTCCAGAAATTTAGAAAGTATCAAAGTGGCATAACAAAGGAATAATGAGAGGGAACATAAGGGTAATGTAAGGGGGTCAATATAGGTAAATACACGGCACATATTACTTGTAATATGATAGGAAATAGGCTGAGGTAGGAGTATTGTACTCAAGGAATTAGCAAATCAACCACTAAGTATATGCCACACAACTTCCACTAGTCAATACTTTAATGGGATTTGAAGAGGTATCAATTAGAGTATTAATACCTGATAGAATTATAGTTTTCCCTAGAAGATGTGGGCTAGTATGCGATCAGATGAAGCCCAACATATACCTACCCGAAAATAGGGGTTTTAAAAAACCTTCAAAATTTGCCCAATAAAACAGGGTGCCGCTAGCCTTCAAATTACCAGATCATAGTGATGATCCCTCAACAGACTAAGGGCTAAGTCCTGTACCCCTAGTGTCGTTCAAGGCGTCCCAACACAAGGGAAAAAACCAGTAAATCAAATCCTAGAAGATCAGCAAGTGGAAATCAATCTCATGTGGAAGCTTTAAACACCCTACTCACGCCTTTTGTGGACTAAAATTAGTTACAGTCTAAAGTCGATGACAACTTTGAATCTAGGAACACTTACCCAGGATCATCCAGGTACATAGACAATCCTAGAGGCCTCAAATCAGATCAAGCTCTTTTTTGTGAAGTGCTGTACACAATCTCCCAAGGTTGTTCAAAGAGCCAACTTCACGCTTGTAGCTGATATGTCCAAGCAAATCTAAATCAAAAAATTGACTTTAGAACTGGGTCCCACCATAGAGTGTAATGCCCCACATTCCACTTAAAGGGTAAAAATGTAATTTTACTCCTACAAGGGTAAAATTGTCATTTCACATGTTTAGACATATCATAAAATGATTTACGAACCCTTTGAACCAAGTTAGAAGTGTAAGACCTAAGTTAGGCCTTGAACTTATCAAGTTTGAAAGTTATCCTGATTTCGCATTTGGGGTAACTTTGTAGGCCCACTAACACAAATTCTAAGAGAATAGGAGCCCATGACATAACTTTCTAGAACACTCTAGGAGTCTACTATCTAACAAAACAAACGATGTACAATTACAAGTTTCCTAGAAGAAGTTATACCAATTCTCCCACAAGGTGTCTGTGCTGACAAGACTGCGTATTTAAGGCAACTTCCTAGGCCCACTAACACCAATCCCGAGTGAACTAGGGTATAAGAAAGGTCTTTGAGTCTAGTTTCCAACCAATAAACAGAGATCGGTTTATAGTTGTGTGAAAAAAGTTATAAGTGTTTTAGTACAAGGGGTAAAACTGGAAAAAACCTATTTGGATTGATCCAAACAAGATCGATCCAAATAACCCATAATGCGATTTTTTAAAGGAAAAATGATTTTTCTTCATCTTGGGGAGTGTGGGACCCCCAACTCGATCCAAAACCCTATAAATAAGATAAAGAAACCCTAATGACCTCATTTACACCAAAATGGAAAGAGTTAAAGAGGTTTAGAGGATTTGGGAGCTAAGTGTGGGAATTCTTCTCCAAATTGGGTAAGTTTCACTCCCAACTCTAGAAATCTTCAAGGTTAGCTCATTTTCTTCATAGATCTTGATGTTTAATCTAATTTACACTAGTTCTATATCATTTCATAGAAAATAGATAAAAGAGAAAGGAGGTTCTTTTCCAAGATCTTAAAAAGTAGGGAAAGAAGCTTGAGTAAGTAGTTATATAAAACTTACTCCATTTTTTGTTTGTTTTAGGTTCTTAGAAGTTTTGTAATGGTAAAATCTTGATTCTATGCTTATTTTCTCATATATTTGTAAAGCCCTTTGCTAGGACCTTAGAAACCCCAACTCTTTTGGTGATTTGTGAAGAGATCTTGCTATATTATGTCAGGGTCTTAAAAATCCCCAAGTTAATTTGTAAGGAAAAATGGATTTACACTATATAAACATGTATTTCCTTCAAATGTTGGATCCTATGAATTTTGAAAACATGAAAGCTAAGAACCTATGAATCTATAGTCTCAATGATAGACATTAATGCATCAAAATCATAAATACTATAATAGACGTGGGCTTATGATTATTTGTGATGCTCTATTGACCTCTTATGTTAGTGTATTAATCCTTGTACTCTACATGTTTGATAAAATGCATCTTACAGATTTTTTATATTACTCTTATATTTCTTGGATGTCTTTGGATTCCTTGCATGAGCTTAATATTTCCCATAATAAATTCCATCAAATATATGTTGGATTATCGTAATTTGTGATGCCTTATTGACTTTTCATGCTAGTCCATTAAGTTTTGCCCTCTATATATTTAATAAAATGTCTTTTAATGCTTCCTTTACTACTTATATGTTTCTTGGATGTCTTTTTATGATACTAGTGAATGACTATAGTGATAGGGTATTTCTCTATAACTAAGTTATTGAATGTAACATGTGAACAATATATGTTCTCATATTATGATAAAAAAATGTTCATATAGTGATATTAAAGTAAGTTGATAATGAATCAATGAGAAGTGAAATGGATAAAGAATCAAGGAAACACAAAAGGAGATAAGTAAGAATGTCAAGATGTAAAGGTCACATTATTGGGAATAAGTAAAGAATGAATTAAGATAAGTAGGAAAAGTAGATATTAGTGTTCAATAAAGAAGGTCTCACCATATAGTGAACTAAGTGATGACTATAAAATGATGATAAGTTAAAATGACTAAGACATAAAGGACAAATGTATGAATGGCCCTTGCTATTGGGGAATAATACAATATGCCAATAGCCCATGATATTGGGGAATAATACAATATGCCGATGGTCGTTGCTATTGGGATATACAATATGACGATGGCCCTTACTATTGGAGAATAATGTAATATGCCGATAATCCTTGCTATTGGGATGATACAATATGCCGATGGCCCTTGCTATTGGAGAATAATACAATATGCCGATAACCCTTGTCATTAGGGAATAATACAATATGTCGAAGTTTAAAATAATAGTAAAGGCCTCATTATTAGGAATAAGGAAAAGTATGTAAGAAGATAAGAAAAGTAATAAGAAAATAAGCTACATCAAAAAGAAATGAAAGTTCACAAACTATATAAGGGAACAAAATGTCAAAATAAGAAATGGAAACACATAAGCTTCAAAAGTAATGAAAAATTCATGAGATAAGTAAGAATAAGTAATGTGACCCATTGGGAAATAATATAATGTGCTAAAGTGTAAGCAAGTGAACTAAACTATAAATAAGCAAAAGAAAATATGAGCAAGTGAAACAAAACTGTAAGTATAAGTTATGGCCCTTGTTATTGGGGTTATAATTCAATATGCCGAAGGCCCTTGCCATTAGGGAATAATGCAATGTGCCAATATATAAGTGAATTAAAAGCCCCCACCATTGGGGAGGAAGAGACAAAACTATGATATACTATGTTGGAGACCCTTATGTGGGTTATGTATTATGTTCTGTCAGAGACCTTATATTGCATATATAATATGCTATGTTGGAGACCCTTATGTGGGTTATGTGTTCTATTTTGTCGGAAACCTTATATTGTATATATAATATATTATATTGGAGACCCTTATGTGGATTATGCGATTTGTTCTGTCGGAGACCTTTTATCTTTTATTTACGTTATATTTCATTATATGTTAAAAGATTCCTATGGGATGACATGTGATATGTAACACTTAGCATGTGACATGTAACAATTGACATGAGATATATGAGTTCCTAAATTATGTAAGAAAAATTGAGATATATGAGTCCCCCTATTGGGATACAACTCAATGCTAAAAAAGATAAATGATAAGTTTTAAATGACAAATGAATAGTGATAGGTAAATATTAAGACAAGGATAATGGAAAATAATAAATGATATGTGAAGACGTGATGAATGATACGAAATCTATGATGAATAATAAGTAAAATTGTGAATGATAAGTACTAAGGCAATTGTAGACTTGTTGAATATAGAAGTAGAAGCTCATGTCTCATTATACAAATGTGTTGTTATGTTTGCTTATTGCTTAAGAATGATGCATGCTTAGTTTAAAATGATTTGTCCATGCATATTTATATCATGAAAGTATAGTTCATGCATGAGAAATGAATAGAAATGCTCATTGAAATGTAACTAGACATCTTCGCTATGAATAAACTACGAAATATTTATCATGTGACTATAAACACATATTGTTATGTACATTGCCAATGATAGATATGAGAAAAATGTCATGAGTAAGTAGAATCATGCATATTGCCATATATAGATATGAGAATAATGGCATATGTAGGTAGAATCATGTATATTGTCATATGTAGATGTTAGTACCATGTATAAATAGAATCATGTGTCTTGCTCTGCATAGTTTCTATATGATTATGAGTTTATAGATCTTGTGATGACTATTAAATGATGTATGTACACTAGCACATGCCTACACATTAGAAAATGGTATATATTTTTTATAGAGATATATTTAGTATTTTATATAAAAAGATTTGTGCTTTACCCGTCTAGTTTCTATAGTAGGTTTTGTATACTTACGAGCCGTAAATCGCACCCATCCATACCATTTTTATTACAGGAGAAGTTTAGTGCTGTTGCGCCTCTTTTTGGAGTACCTTGAGGCCCAAGAGGGGGCATGCATTTGATTTTTTTTCCTTTTAGTTGTTTCAGTATATTTAGACTGGTACTTTGTAATAGACTCTATTATGGTTTATAGTAAAGTTAAAATTTAACTCGAGACTTATAGTTTTATATCCGCGATATAACGATGGGAGATTAATGATATGGTAGTTTATTTATATGTTTTGGTTTATTTCCGTTGCACCCTTAAGATTATGGTTAGATATGATAGTTTATGATTTCGTTGTTTATGTTCTTTTAAGGTTAAAGTTAAGTATTCCATGAAGATCACAGGTTCAGATAAAGAGACTAAAATTTATAGCCAATTTTGTATGGATTCGGTTTAGGAACGGCCCAGTTTTACGCCTAAATAAGGTAGTAAATTTCGGGGTCATTACGTAAAGAGTCGTTTTTCGGCTCCTAACAGTTAGGGAAGAAATCGAAATCTCAATCCCTTTATTGTGGGAGCTATAACCAATCTCGCCTGGTACCCTGTTTTTGTTCTTCACGCCTGGGAAATGGATTTGGACATGTAACCCTCTTCAAAACTGGGATGAATGTTAGAAAGCTAGCAAATATAGGATCGTTCCAGTCTTAGGATGAGGTCGACCATATAAAACCCATCAAAAACCCCCTCTTAAATGATTTGTATCCAATTTCCTAAGAAAACTTCAGTTTTAACAGCTTAAAAAAACTTCACTAAATCAAAACAAAGAGGAGAAATAGGGGAAGAAGAAGAGGTAGAGACCTTTAACCCAAGGGGAAGGGAGTTGCCTCTACCACAACCGTTAAACTAAGGATATCCTTAGACCCATTCTAAGGTTTTGTAGTTCTTCAGCTGCAACAAGCAAGAGGAAGAAAATCATACGTGAAAACTAGATTTTATTCCAATATTCCATCATAATAAGAGAGAGCTGGTCGTGGGTTGCTTTTATAGAGTCCCATGACTAGGTTTACATAAAATTCCCAAGTGCTGGCTAAAATAACCCTCCCTCTACTAACTCTTCTCTAAAGTACCTCTAAATTACACACAATAACAAAAAAACCCTTGTATAATTTCTACAGACCAACATACCCTTAAAATTCTGTGCTCCCCCTTTTTACATGAGAAACCATGACACAAATATAATAAAAATAAAGCAAATAAATAAAACTGGGATAAGGCCCAATCATTATCTCGGTCATGATGTCCGCATTAGTGTGGAGTATGATTGTCGATGGCTACGCACAACCCGACAAACCTAGGAGTGAGTGGACCCGCACCGAGGCGGATGCTCACAAGTTCAACTTTAGGGCATTGAATGCCATAGCTAGTGGCCTAGCTCCGAATGAGTTTAGGAGGATAGCTCATCTCAAGACGACGAAGCGTGGAAGCTTCTCTAGGTTACCCATGAGGGTACAAGCGTAATAAAGATGTCCAAGCTTCCAAGGTACACGGCACAAGTTGAAGCTCTTAGGATGGAGGAGGATGAAGAAATCTCATAATTCAATGCCAAGTTATCAAACTTGGTAAACATCATAGGGAATCTATGTGATTCCCGAGTCCAAAGTGTTTAGGAAAGTACTTAAGCCCCTTCACAAAAGGTTTAGGCCTAAGGTCACTGCTAGAAGAAAACAAAGACCTAGAAATCATGAAGTTGAAGGAATTGATTGGCTCACTTCAAACATTTGAAGCGGTCATCAAGGAACCTATCAAGAAGAAGGGCATTGCCCTTAAGGTAAAAGAGCCCTCCGAATCAAATGAAGATTTGGATGATGACTTGGCCCTTGTTGCCAAAAGGTTCAAGAAGTTCTTCAGGAGAAATACCAAGGATTTCTCCAAGAACAAGAAAATGAGAAAGTCCTACCCCGGGTATAAAAAGGACTTCTCCAAAGAACTATCCATTTTCTATGAATGCAAAGGTAGGGGACACATTGTCGAGGATTGTGACAATAAGAAAAACAAGTACAAATCAAAGGGTAAGGCCATGGTGGTCACATGGGATGATGAGTCTGAGACTTCGGAATATGAGTTTCAAAGTAGTGAGGAAGCTCCTTCACAAGAGAGCAAGGTTTTTATGGTTTTTGGTACTCCCATGAGTTCACTTTTGGAGTCTAGTGACTCAAGTGAAGATGAGGGAGAGTATGAAGAAGAGGAGGAGACCTATGATCCATAAGAGGCATTTGATGACCTCTTTGTGCAAAGTGTTGAGTTGGGAAAGAAAAAAAAATAACTAAAAAGAGAAATCATTAAGTTGACTGAAAAGTCAAAATCCCTTGAAGACATTATCTTCACTCTTAAACAAGAGTCTTCTTCAAAAAATGAAAAGAGAGGGATCTTTCCAAAGAAAATTACTTGCCCCTATGTGAAAATGAAGAGATGAGCATAAAAATAGTAGAACTAAAGAATAAGTTCAATGAGTACTCTAGACTATTTCTAGGCCTAGAAAAGGACAATAAGAAGCATGAAAAGAGAAAACTCCTTAAGGACAATAAAAAAATTCTCCAATAAGGTTCTTGAGCTAGAGGAGAAGCTCAAAACCTTAGATGAAGAAAAGGATGAGTCAAGTAGTGATGGCTCACTCATCCAAGAGTTGGAAGACCAAGTCAAGATACTAAATGAGAGAAACAAAGC
>JAOXJP010232142.1:0-10519 GCA_025762735.1 Platanus orientalis | reverse complement strand
GAATAGTATAAAAGGAAAAAGAAAGTTATGAAGAAATTAAGAGATAAAAAAAAAAAAAAAATAGAAATATACCTTGAAGGAGAGATGGAGCTTGTTGCTACATGAATGGAAGAAGAAGAAAGAGGGGAGCCATGAGTGGCATCAACCCTTGGAGAAAAAGAACATAGCTACAGCCACACCTTGGGAACACCCAAATATTCAAAAACAAATTTATTCTTCACTATCAAATTATGAGAGAGGGGTTGCCTTTAAATAGGTTTACAATCTTAATCAATTGGAAACTTACCAAAATTAGAAACTTCCTAAAATTTTAAACTTGCTAGTCAAGTTTTCTAAAAATATAAAACTTTCTAAAAACTTATTTTCCTAAAAATTCAAATTTAAGACTTCTAAAAATACTATTCCCGTTTTTAATAACCACCCTTTAGTAATTTGGTCATAACATTCTCAAATCACCTCGGATTTGCGCAATCTTGGTCTCATTAGAAAGGTAACTGAATAACCTATCTATTTACACCAAAATTAAGCCAAAAAAGTCAAGTTTTGGCCATAGAAAAATTGTGTCCAAGGTGAAAAATAGGATAACAACTAAAAACCCAAAAAAAAAAAAAAACTAACCATGACACTATTAGCCTTATTACAAAATTAACCCCCCTTAAATAATTCTAATCAACCCCACATAACATGTACATCTAAACTGTGCCCTCTTATGTGGGGGTACATACATGAGTTATGTTTGATTGTCCATATCAAAAGTCCTCACATGCAACTACTCAAGATGTAAATATTTCACTACCACAATGTTTAACACTACTCTAATGGTGGTCATCTTCATAACTAGATAAAATAGTTCAGAGTAGCCAACACCTTTTCTTTGTTGACACCCTTCACAACTAGCCTGACCTTGTATCTCTTGCTTCCATCATGCTCTTCCTTCAACCTGTACACCCATTTATTGTCTAATGTCTTATTTCCTATAGGTAGTGCAACTAAATCCCATGTCTGATTTGTAATCAACGACTTCATCTTCTCATCCATAGCATGTTTCCACTTAGTTCTTTCATCAACCTCTAATGCTTCATCATAGCATTTCAATTCACCCTCATCTATCAACAATAAATAGTGCAATGAATGAGAGAATCTTTGAGTAGGCCTAGGTGTTTTTGAAGACTTTCTTAATTCCGGAATAGGTGTTTGAGGCTCCATCTGCTGATTATCTTTTGGCATCTCATTACCTTCTTCTTTCGGTACTTCACCCTCAGAATCATCCTCGATTTCCACAAACCCCTTCTTACCTTGATGTTTTTCTGCCTTGTCTTTATACATAGTCTTTTCATTGAATACTACACCTTTGCTTCTAATGAATTTTTGGTTTTCATTATCCCAAAACCGATACCCAAACTTATTAGAACAGTACCCAATGAAAGTGCACTTCTTTGACTTCGCACCCAACTCGTTTCTCTTATCAGCATCAACATGAATATAAGAAATACAACCAAACACTTTAAAATGTAAAAGTCTTACCTCTTTTCCCGTTCATGCTTCTTTAAGCAATCCACCATTTAATAGTACTGAATGTCCTATGTTTATCAAGTGTGTGGCTATGTTAACCGCATTCACCCAAAATTGTTTGGCCAATCGCCTATGCAACCTCATGCTTCTAGCTCTCTATAATCGTTTTGTTCATCCGCTCAGTCATACCGTTTTGTTGCGGTGTGTGTGGTATTGTCTTCTCGCTTTTGATCCCATTCAAAGTACAAAACTTTTAAAACTCTTTGCTATAATACTCCCCTCCATTGTCAGACCTTAAGCACTTAAGCCTCAATCATATTTCATTCTCAACCAAGACCCTCTACTTCTTAAATATGTCAGACTTATGTTTTGGAAAATAAACCCATAGTTTTCTAGTCACATCATCAATAAAAGTAACAAAATAGTAAGAACCATCAAGTAAACATCCTTGAGTTGCTTCCATATATCAGTATGGACCAGTTCTAATTTTTGAAACTTGGGCTTCCTTCCTACTTTAGAAAAGCTACCTTCTGTTTTCCCAAAATGCAATCTTCATAAAATTCTAAGTCTGAAACCCTCAAACCTAGAAGCTTTCCTTTGTTGTAGAGAATCTTCATTCATTTCTCACTTACGTGCCCAAGTTTACAGTGTCATGTTTCAGTTACATCAATGAAGCCTTACTTTCTATCAGATTGAGTGTACCTTCTTTCTTTTCCCAAACTATCACCAAGGCACCTTTCGTTACTTTCCACGTGTCTCCCGTGAAAGTATTTGTGTCATGAACTTACGAGCTAGCCAACAGAAACTAAATTCCTCTTCAGACTTGATGTGTCTCACATCATTCAACAACCATGTACAGGTTCAACCGAACATCTCATTTGCCAATTATGTTACAAGCCTTATTATTTCTAAGATAAACTTTGTCATAGTCTCCTTACATATAAATTCTTGAAACATTATTTATTTATCATGGCATGAAAGGACATACCGGAATCTAACACCCAAGACTCCAACTTTTCATTAAGTATAAGAATCAAAGCGTCTTCAACAACATCACTTGCAATATTTGCAAAAACTTCTTTCTCTTTGTTGTTGTCTTGCTTCGTCTTCTTTTTTGTGCCCAACAATCCTTGAGGTGTCATTTCTTCTCACAATTCTAGCATATTACACAAGGCTTTGCTAACCTAGATTTTCCCTAAATTTCACCTCCCACGGTCTTGCCCTCTTTCAGCAGTTCTTCATCTTCCTTCTACATTCAGTGCACTCCCATTTGATGACGTTTCTCCTACTGATTTTCTACGGACTTCTTCACTGAGTAGTATACTCAACACATCATTGAACTTCAAAATGGTAGAACCTAAGGAATTTCTCAGTGCCATAACAAGGTCATCCCAACTTTCCAATAAAGAGGATAAAATCAACAAGTCTCTAAATCCATGCCATAACAAGGTCATCCCAACTTTCTAGTAAAGATGATAGAATCAACAAGTCTCTAAATCCATCATCAAAATTGATGCCTACAAAGGTTAATTGACTTGTGACTGTGTTAAATTCATTTAGGTGTTCCACAACAGTTCCTCCCCCAGCCATCTTCATGTGAAACAACCTCTTCATTAATAATACTTTATTTGATGTAGATGGCTTCCAATACATCCATGCAAGGGTCACCATGAGATCTTCAGTGGTTTTTTCTTTAGAAATATTGAAAGCAACCGATGATGATAAAAAGAGTCTGATCGTGCCTAAGGTCTTCCTATCGAGCACCTCCCAATCCGCTTCTAACATCATCTCGGGTTTCTTCGATTTTCTTCCAAAAAGTTGATAGAGATTTCTTTAATACAGGAAATCTTCTATTTGGATCTTCCATAGTGCAAAATTTGTACCATTGAACTTCTCAACTCCAAACTTTATGGATTCATCTGCTTGTGCCGCTATTTCTCCCACTCAAAACGAAGTCTCTAACTTCCTTGGCTTGGCTTTTTCTTTTCTTTTTTGAAGAGGATAAGTTAAATATATTAAAAATCAAGAAAGAAATACAGCATGAGAGATGCTAGAACACTGCAGCAACAGAAGGGAAAAAAAAAAACAAATCAACAAGCGCCTACAAGGCTTAAGCCAATAATAACTCCCAATCAAAGATCCAATTTCTGAACATGGGAGCCTCCCTTGATTGCGCCAAGAACAGCCAACCATGGATCCTTGCTAGGATATCATCCAAGATGATACAGTGTTCCTTCATGACCCCCTCAAAGATTCGCCTATTTCGCTTTTCCCATACAGCCCCACATATAGCAGCCGGCACCATCCACCACATCTCCTTATGCATACTTCTATTTCCGCCACGGATTTGCTTTGGCCAGCATGATAGAAGAGCTCTCATCAACCAAGGATGAATCCAAGAGATGTCAAATTTCCAGATAAAATAATTCCAAAACCAAGTAGACCAACGGCAGTGCAAGAAGGAATGGTGAATAAATTCCGCATCAGCTTTACCATAAACAACACCAATTTGGTAGGATTAGTCCTCTCCTCACCAAATTGTCAATCGTAGGAACCTGATTCCACCATAGTTTCCACAAAAGGAGAGCAGATTTGGTCTGGATATGAGAGTTCCACACACACTCAACTGGAAACGAAAATCGAGGTGACGGGATTAAAGCTTCATACATAGATCTGACAGTGAAACCTTTGTCTTCATCCAGCATATCCCTCTCCTCAAGTCTATAACTATCTAACAGCTCCAATAATCTTCCCATTTCCTCGATCTCCCAATCGTTAAGGTCTCTCATTGGATGGATGTTCCAGGAACAAAACACCCTTAATCTAACCATATGGTCATTCACTGTCTCCCATTTGTTTTGCGCAAGGCTGTAACAAGACGGGAAATGGCTAGCAAGCGTCTCCCCATCACACCAAGAATCCTGCCAGAAATGAACCCTTTCACCATTGTTAATCTTATATCAGACTTAAGGTACGAATTCAGCCATTCCTTTGTAGATGTTCTTCCACACTCCGCACCCCCTTGCCCCCTCTGGGTATTCGCTAACCTAGGAAGCACGAACACTGATACAGGACACGGCTACAATACGATACGGATATGGTGATACGATAATTCTTGAAAAAGTAGGATATTATACAGCACGGATACGTTAATTAATTAATATTTTTAGCTAGATTTTATGTTAATTTTATGTTTAAAAATAAATAACAAGCATAAAAAATTTAAAAAATATATCTAAAAACATATCTAAAACTAATTTAAAGGCTTGGTGGTAGGAATTGCTGGACTATATTCTCTCACAACTGACTTATCCTATTGTCCTTTTTATTTTAATTTTATGGGATTTACCATTATACCCTTATTTTCTTTTTCCCACTATGTCTGAAACGTGTCTAACAAAAAATATCATTTTTCTCTCTCCTGACATGGCTTGGATACGCAAGCAAAGGTATCCTTGGAGTGTCTGTGTCTGATACGTGTCGAACACGGACAAAACAGGATTTTAGAGGTATCCGTGCTTCCTTGCCGCTAACCCACCCATGTAACTCCTCCCCATACTTGTTTGCAATAAGTTGCCTCCATGTGGTGTTCATTTCCACTCCGAATCTCCACAACCATTTGATAAGCAAAGCTCTATTAGTAACCTCTAAAGATCGAATGTCCAAACCTCCATTAACCACAGGAGTGCAAATATCGCTCCAACTAACCCAATGAATCTTCCTTGTCTCCTTGGAAGAACCCCATAAGAAATCCCTGAAGAGTCTCTCCATCTGATTTGTTACTGATTTAGAAGACTGAAATAATGATAAATGGTAAATAGGCATGCTCGCTAGAACAGTTTTAATCAAGATCAATTTCCCTCCTTTTGAGAGGTATTGGCCTTTCCAGCTAGATAGCTTACGGCTCACTCTCGCAATGACCGGATTCCAAATGTCTGCAGATGACGCCTTTTCCTCGAGAGGCAAACCCAAGTATGTAATCGGCACATGCTCCACCTCATAATCAAATACCACAACCAGATTATCGATGTTAGGGATGTGGCCCACAGGACTTAGAATGGATTTGCTCCAGTTCACCTTTAAGTCTGTTGTTATTTCTATAATTAACAACAAACATCTCAGATTTTGCAAGTCTTCTAAATTCGCTTTCACCATAAAAATAACATCATTTACAAACTGAATGAAAGGCACCGACATACCTGCCCTCAAAGGAAATTACCACACAAGCCCCATTAATTCTGCCTTGGCTACCACACAACCCAGAAGAACTGCTACTATTATGAATTAGTAGGGAGATAATGGGTCGCCTTGTCTGAGGCCACTGCTTCCCTTAAAGAAACCTTTAGAGGATCCATTCACTAGAACTAAGAACAATGAAGATGATATGCAAATTTTCATCCAATTTCTCCATTTTACCCCAAAGTCCATTTGGTCCAAAACCCAATCAGCATATCTCCAATATACATTATCATACGCATTCTCCATATCCACCTTGCATACTACCCCCTCTTATCTTGCTTTCAACATTGCATCAATATTTTCATTTGCCATTAACGAGCAATCCGTCATTTGTCTGCCGGGAATAAACACATGTTGCGACCCAAAGATAATATTCTCTAAGACTGACTTGAGGTGATTGGCAAGAGTTTTGGCCAGCACTTTGTATATGCATCCCACCAGGCTAATCGGCCTAAAGTCTTTCAGTTCTACTGCCCCTTTCTTCTTAGGAATAAGAGAAATGAGAGTTGCACTTAAGCTTTTACACCAATGATCCTTAGAGTGGAATTCTGTGAAGACATCCAAAACATCATTACCCACCACCTCCCAGCAAACCGTAATAAACTTAGTCGGAAAGCCATCCGGGCCTGGCGCTTTGTCCTCTTCCATGCCCTTCAGAGCCATCAACATCTCCTCCCTAGTGAAATGCCTCTCCATTCACCTGCATTGGTCTTCACTTATACGGTCAAACACCACACCCTCCAGGACTAGCCAAACTGGAAAAGGATTAGTATATAGTTTTATGTAGTAACTCCCCGCAGCACCCCTTATCTGCTCTTGATCATACACCCACTCTCCTTCAATCTTAAGTCCATTCAAAAAGTTTACCGATCCTCTCCAGCTAGCCATCTTGTGAAAATATTTGGTGTTCCTGTCTCCCTCCTTTAGCCACGATATCCTGGATTCCTGCTTCTAAGAAATTTCCTCCATTTTGAACATTCTTTAATATTCTTGCTTAGCCATTCTCTTTTCAATCATCTCATCCTCCTCTATTCCACTCTCCATTTCTCTAGACTTGAACGATTCATTTTTGCTCAAGCAATTGTTTTTCATTGATTCAATTCCCCCAAATGCTTCTTTTTTCCACCTTAATATTTTCTCCTTAAGAAGCTTCAATTTTTTGGCCAACCTAAAGCTAGTCATTCCTGTCACCACACACTCTTCCCACCACCGCTTCACCTTATCAATAAAACCTAGAACTTCCAACCACATAAGCCTAAACTGAAAAGAGTGAGGACTAGAAAGCAAACAGAATGGCCAGAGGATAATCGGTATGTGATCCGAAGTCGTACAAGGAAGAGCCTCTTGAATGAACATCGGGGCTAAGTCCAACCATTCAGCTAAAAGAGTAAAAACCGATCTAATCAGCTACTAGCCCTTCTATGCTGATTATTAGTCCATGTGAAGGAAGCACCCCTCTACGGTAAGTCGACCAACTGAAAATCCTGAATAAAGTTGTTAAAGCTTCTCATGTGATTAGACATTCAACGAGTCCCCAACCTCTCTTCTGGAAATCTAACTGCATTAAAATCCCCCCTGCACACCCAGGAATTTGCCACATATTTCGGATTCTACTAAACTCCTCCCTCAGCTTCCCAAAATCAGACTGATTTCACGGCCCATAAACCCCCGAAAAGGCCCAAATCAAATCATCCTCCTTGTTCTTGCATTTGATTGTTACCGATTTATGTCCTATGCCACCAGAATTCCTCCTGACTGCCCCTCCATAGGCTTATACTCAAATTCGAACTTCCTTCTACACCATAAATCAAGCATCATTTTCCTATCCATTATCTAGGCTTTTGTTTCTTGAAGAGTTAATATATTTACTTTCCATCTCCCGATCATGTCTCTAACCTCCCACCTCTTCTCCTCCCTTCCCATTCCCCTAATATTCCAAGAGTATATATTGATCTTCATCAAATGAATCTGAGTGCCTTCTACACCTTCGCCCCCTTCTATTCCTACTCCCGTCTTCCCTATCGTAATTAATGGTCGATTGTAAATCTTTTAGTTCTCTTTGTCGCATTTCCCCCATTGCATTCCAGCTCATGTTCTTTGATCTTCTTGGACTCCAGCTCCTTCTACATTCAATCTCCCAGAAAAAGTTGTTAATTTGTTGCTCCATGCCCTTGAATGAATACCCCATTCTTCTTTTGACTTCAGCAACCTTTTTGAGCATCCAGTCCGGCTAATATGGTGGAGGTAACATTAAAATCGGGTCTACCTCATTCAGAATTTCAGCCTCGTCAAGTTCCCAGGCACTATCCCCACCTCTCGCATACTCCACCAAAGAATCTTTCATTGTATAATCTCCCCATCTTCTTCATGTCCCCCCAGGCCCCCCATTCTTCTCATAACCCCCCACCTTACTGATAATGTTGACCTCCCTCCCCCCGCTATCAGACAAAAGTGAACCTGCAGAAGATCTAATTTTACTGCATTCACCTCCCGAACCCTCTACTTGCCTATACAACCACCCTTCCCTTGTGTCTTCTCCTTACTGCCACCTATCCTCTTCTTCCTCATCACTCGATTCTGACACCGCCCTCAGAATTCCTTTCCCCTTCCCCAAATAAGAATTTTGTTTACCTGTGTACTTGGTCTCCCCCGCCTCCCTGATGGATGCCTTTTTGAGCCTTCAATGTCGGCATCTTTGAATCTAGATATTCGTCGCCAAGTATTCCTTCTTTTTTCCTCCACTCTGCCTGGCTTCCTCAAGATTTCCCCTCAAACCTCCTCCCCTTTAAGTTGTTTCCTTCACCCTAACCTACCGACTTCGTCTGAATCGACGCATTTCTCCTTTGTCGCCTAGATTTTATCTCAACTAGCCTCGAAGCCTTATTTACATCTCGTCCCATAGGCATTTAGGCCCCTTGACTTTGTTTGGGTCTGAGCAAGACCTTTGGTAAGCCCATAAGTAAACGATCTCTTAGGCCTGGCCCAAAGTGACGTCCCCGATTCCACAGGCCCTTACTTCATGGGCAGTCAAAATGGACCCCCTCTTCAAATGTGCTTATTGTCCCAGTATCGTGCAAACTATATCTCCCCTTCCGGTCTAGGTCGGCTTTAAAAAAGTGGTTCGCCCTATTAAAATTTTGACCCCGGTTCATCCCTTTATCCAGTCGTCTTCTTCCTTCCCACAGATATTCGTCACAGATTAGCTCTTTCCCTCCTGACAATTTTCCGTACCTTTCAATATTTGAGATTTCCCCCAATTCCCGCCTACTTCCTCCTCCGCCGGTTCTCCCTCCAGTTTCGCCTCTTGCATCCTCCATCTTCCTTTTCCACTCACGCAGCTCTCTGTTCAGACTTGCAATTGGAATCACTACCAGAAGAGCCTGCTTGCAGAGATGTATGCAATAAGCTAGCATGCCATCATCAACCCATATGTCTTCTAGAGCTATTTTAAGGCGCTTCACCTTCAACCACACACCCTCCATTGATCCTGGATCTGGGGATTCAAAATCAACTAATCCTCCGCAAAAATCCCCGATCAGCTCGAACGTTTTCCTACCCCACAAGTGAACAGGAAGCCAACTAGGGGTGTGCATGGGCCAGGCTCGAGCCTGAACATTTTTATAAACTTTAAGCCCAAGCCCGGCCCTAGTTATTTTATCGGGCTTCGGGCCGGGCTCGGACCAGCCCATGGCCTATAAATTTTTCAAAAAATAAATGCTTTAGATGAGATTTGAACTCATGACCTACTCTAATAAACTCTTTAACCAACTAAGCTATTGATTCAAGTTGCTAATTTATTATATGTATTTATATATGATGTGTTTTTGAATTTGATGTCTTTTTTTTTACACCTACTTTTCATCTCAACTGTTTTTTGGACGTTTTTAACCCTTAGCACAACACGTGTCAACTTATAATTCACCATGTACACTACATACACTTTTTCACCAAATGACATTTTCTTCACACACACACGCACATATATATATAAGTTCGGGCTTCGGGCCGGTCCTTGGGTTGGGCTGAGGTAAGCCCAAGCCCTTCCCTAATAAAGGTTTGAGCCATCAACTCGGGCCGGGCCCTTATCGGGCCTAGGTTGGGTCGGGCTTTTTGGGCTGAACTGGGCTAGGCTCGGGCCAGCCCGAGCCCATGCTCAACCTTAATAATCAGGGTTGTGATCGAACATGGGTATAACTGATCACAGATCTTGTCATTAATCATGAGTGAATTTTCACTCAAAAAAATGAAACACCCGAAAGCCAGGACCCAACTCCCTTGATCAATCATGAGAAAGATCATGGCATTCTTGTGCATTGTGATCGATTACGAGAAGAATCATGGACATGACCAATCACAGATCTTGTGATTGATCACTATCTACCCAGACATGTGATTCTTGCCTCTTGTGACCTATGGCCTGATTTGTGATTGATCACAAGATATGTGATCGATCATGATGGAGTACTTTTTTTGAAAAAAATATATCTCCATGTGCGATTCAAATCCAATGATTGTAGGCATTTGTCCATTGGAAAAAAATCCAAATCAAGGCCCAACGATACCCCTACCCATTATAAAAAGAGAAAAACTCTCTTACGTAAAACACTTCAAGCATTTGAAATATTTGGATTCTTGGCAAAATGTGAGCTCCCTAAGCTTGAGAAACTTTCTATCTTCATGAGCTTGAGCTCTTAAAGCAAAACTCTCATTGAAATTTCTCCCTATCTTCCTCCTCTATTCTTCAATTCCAAGCTACTAACCTTAAAAG
>JAOXJP010232141.1:0-10520 GCA_025762735.1 Platanus orientalis | reverse complement strand
AGAGCGGAATGGCGGAGCAGGATTCATGTAGCCGACCCCAAATAGTTGGGATAAGGCTGTTTGTTGTTGTTGTTGATATTGGGTGGTCTCCTAAGTGGCCATGGGCCTTCTTCCTCCAAGGATAACGCCTCCCTTAAGCTCCCCTCTATCTCTTCGTGGGTTGTAGCACACTAAGATGCACTCGTGAGTATCCACCTCATCCTTCCTCTTTCTTCCATCAGATTCTCTATCTTCTCACCCTCTCTTTCCTATCTTAATCCCCCTTTCTTTCTCTCTTTAATTTTAAAAGATGCTTACTGGTTTTTGTGTGTTCTTGTTCAAGTTTCAAGTAGGATTGATATTTATATAATTTCATACATCAAAATTCATCTAATTCACTTGAAATTTTAACTGTATAACCATTGTGCACATTAGAAAATATTTGAAAAGTTTTAGAATTTTCTGACACACGACTAAAATTTTCATGGGTTCCACCAAAAAATTCAAGAAATTCCCTTTGGGCTTCTTTCTCTCTCTTTTCTTCAATTTTTCTGTTCTAATTCACCCTTCTTTTCTTAAATTCTATTATCTGTTTTCTCAAATTTTGTGGCTACTTGAAGTGTTTAAAATTCAAATATTAGCTTATTTTGCTTCCACGCTTTAATTTTTGGCAATTTCAAGGAGCTTTATCTAAAACCTGAAATCAGCTGATAACTGTAGAAGAATCTCCCTCAATGGCCAAACTGTGATACCCAAAGGAAATGGAAAATGGGAGGCCGTTGAGTAGAGCAAGAATCTAAACTGTTTGTAGAATGTCAACTCCCACAGGCCAATGGTAAGGTAGGATTCATATAGCCAACTCTAATGCAAATTGGCATACTTAAGTATCCTGATTAGCTAGTGTAATATTAGGTACCACTTTCTAGCAGTGATTTTTTCTTTCACGTGTGCCTTTTTGCTTTTATGAGAATCTCAAACCTTTTTTTATCCAGTTAAATATCTTTTGAATGCAGGAGAAAGCGGGGAAATAAGCACAATTCATATGCTCCTTGGCATATGGTCTGTAGAAGAATCAACTGGTCACAAGATAATGGCTACTTTTGGTTTTGATAATGAGAAAGCTAAAGAACTCACCTAGTCGGTAAGTTCCAAGCCTGGAATCATTTAGAGGGTTATTGTTACTTCAGTCTCACTGTTGACATGGTTATTGTTACAGATGAATAAGGATGTTGCTCTAAGCAATCAGTAGGGACATTGAAAAGTAGAATGCAAGTTGGTTGGTACCCTGGAATACTCTTTACGGCAGGACTTCCAGAATAAGGAAAGGTGCTTTGTCGCTCAGTTTGTTACCAAGAAATTCGTTATGTTTGAAAGTATGTGCCTAATTTACTACCAGATGCTTCTGTATCCTTACTGGAGACATTAAATTTTGTAAGTCTTGTCTTTAGGCATTCCGAGGATTTGATTTTCCCGAAGGATTTCTACCATGGTAACCGCCACCAAGCCACTCTATTTTCTCTGTTTCAGTTTACTGAGGCTGCGTTTGGCAGCCACCTGTAATATAATAATTTCATTTGAGTTTCCCAAGGCTTTTGTAGCCGCAATGGGATGATTTGTAATGAACTCATTCAGATTTGCAATGATTCGTGGTTGATAACATAAGTCATTTCATTTTATAGAAAAACCTAAGATGACTTCATTATTAATTGCAGTTAACAAATCAATATAAATTTGAATGAGTTCATTAGGAACCATCACCTCATGGCTATAAATGTCTTGAGAAACTCAAATGAACTGATTACATTACAAGTGGCTGCCAAACAGGCTATCAGTCTTAACCCTTGTTTAAAATATCAGTTAATTACATTTAGTTTCACAGGCAACAAGATTTGATTTTCTTAGTAACTGAAAAATATAGCAAGAGCAAGTAGAAGTGCTATTGATTCAGGAAAAGACCCTTCTAAATTCTTTTCTAGCCTGGTTTCCACTCCAATACTGTAACTTTATAATTGAGTCTGTCGCTCAATGTTGATAGAGCTTGAATCTGGAACTTGTGATTACTTACAATTTTGATGCCACTTCTAGGATCACGTTGCACTGGAAATGTTCTACTGAAGCATCAAAGCAACAATCATGGCCTAATATTGCAAGCTTCCTTCCAATAATAATTATCAAATAAATAAATAAGGAACCAATAATGCAAGGAGGATGATGCAGTAACCCCTAATAGAGCCTTGGGATTACTGGAAACACAGAAGCCAAAGAACATCCTAGACTTTTGTTGAGAAGTGTACATGATAATACTTGGGCCAAAGCTGCTTAATTAAGGTTGGCAAATAACCAGGCCCCTCCAAGCTAATTATGGCCGGGGCTGGAGTTCTCTATTCATTCAAATTATCCCTTTTGGACTCCAAAATCAGCCCCACTTCAACAATGACCCAATGCAAGCTGAGCTTTGCTGTCCACCAAGCTGGCTCAACCGATGTATGTGCCCAGTTGGACCGTATGAATCACAGCCTACAATTTGAATATTCAATTGTGAATGACGCATGTTGTGATAGAATCTACTTAATCAGATGATCCACGGCTAGTACTAGCCGATCACATCAATTTCTGAGAAGATCTCAATCCAATTGTTGGGCTGGTCAAAGCTGTACCAAACGTTTGATAATTATTGACTGGGTACCGGATCGACCGGACAAATTGATGACATAATAAACGCGATTAAACCATCAACCTCTTAGGCCACAAAAGTTTCAGACAAAACTGGCCTGGTTGTTGGGCTTCAACCAATATCTGGTTTCCTAGCCCAACTCATATGGGCCATGTGTCAAATAATCCGGCCAATCCAGGCTACAATTTATGGTTTATACGTGTCTCTAATCATCTACATGTCTCATATTCCGAGGGAAGACCAGACCTTGCTGGTGGAAAGGTGAGCCAAACCTATAGACACCAATAAAAACATCAGTATGTGATTCGGTAAAAGGATGCTAAGGTGGTGGATGCCTCTTTTCCTTATGCTCTAAAACACCTTTAACGACTCTTATGTGGTAAGTTAGTGACTTCGCATATGTAAAAAGGTTGGTTTTGGTCCAAAGTACCTCTTTTACTACTTTAATATTTTTTTTTTTTTTTTTTTTTTTTAAGTTTAATTGTTATTTTATAATCTCTCTTAAGCCATTTAATTTATATTGATTAACGGCCCCTCTGCCCTGTCTTAGGGTGGCATCCCTTTCTAAAACATTGCTTTCAACACCATTATCTTTATTCATGATTCCTATGCATTGACTGCACGACTGGGGGAGCCCAATGGGCCCATGATATCTTAAATTATTAAAATTTGAGTAAATTAGCTAAGGAAGTTAAAAGATGCCACTAATACATTAGTAATCCTTACTTAAACTAGTGATTTTTTGGCTTGTTTGAAGTCATTTTGGGGATTAAAAAAAATGATGGTTTTGGAGATAGCTCAATAATCGTAATTTATGCAACAATCTTCTATTTTGCGAAGGATGCTACCATCTTAAGCAACACACACTACCACAAAAACAGTGATTACGGTTCTTGACCCGACTCAACCCAGCATTTGTCTGGGGTTTCAGCTAGGTTTGGTTTTCATACAGTTCCATACGGATGGTGTTTTTTCCTTCTGAACCCAATAAATTTATTTAGAGTAAAAAAATGGGAAGGGGCCTAACCCACTTTGGCTTTTCCTCATTAGGCCAACTGATCTCAACCCATGTCTATAATTGG
Source organism: Platanus orientalis (assembly GCA_025762735.1). Lineage (NCBI taxonomy): Eukaryota > Viridiplantae > Streptophyta > Magnoliopsida > Proteales > Platanaceae > Platanus > Platanus orientalis. Next base: position 6,785 of record JAOXJP010232141.1, on the reverse strand, counting down.
TTGTATATGGGTTGGCATCTTTCACCTGCATCTTTCACCTGGGCATGGATGTATCCAGCCCAACCCATATGAGGCTGAAGACAGATTTTCTTTTTATGTTGCATCCCAGCCCAACCCACATGATTTGGTACGTACAGACGAATGTGGGGTGTTGATGGACACCCATGATCATCCATTAATAATAATTAAATCTGCTAATGTTACTTAGAATAATCTCTCACATGGTTTGCATCACATTGCATTGAATAATCAAGGAAAGAAAATAAAAAGATAATCTTAATAGTGTTATTGACCTTTGAATGACTAGACTCAGCAACTTCTATGAAGATGAATAAATCCCCTACCAAATATAATGCATATGATTAAGAGGGTCAAAGTTCTTAAACATCAATTCATCAGCACAACAAATAGCTGCCCCACATTTGATTATGGTTGCCAATGGATCATCAGGGTCCGCTCCAAGTTGCATTGGAAAAAATAATTAATACTAACCCAAATTAGAAGAAAAAAAAACCCAGGATTTGGTGTGCCCGCATGTAGGGGCGAACACGTAGTATCGAAATGTGAAAATCATGCCCCCCGTGAATCACTTGTTCGATTCTGCATCTGCCCCTGCATATGGGCGGACCCTTAGGCATTTGTTAGGGGGGCACACCAAATCCACACTATAGAAAAACAGTCATTGGATTCTTTTGTTTGATCATGAGTTGAGCTGTACCGATACCAGTTTGTTAACTGGGTTGTGAATGTTATAGCCTTGCGATCTCATGATATCATATTACGGGATCACAATCTTGAGATCATTCTGTTTGATTGTGCTAATCGTTTGGTTTCATGAGATGAAATGTGGGAGGGAACGAAGGAGAGGACCTTATTTTATGGTATGTATCTTTATACCAAATTATCCTCATAATTTAGTAGGGCTGTCGGTTGGATACGAATCAGATATAGACATATTCATATTTGTATTTGTTTATTTAATTGAATCTTAGATATAATTTGAATATTTTAAGGATATTTACAAAAACAATAAAAACTTAAGAATTATATAAAGATAGAAGATGATTGATAGATCAAAGAGAGAATGGGGAACTGACTATTGGGGCCTTTTTTTTCATTCAAATTGGGAATGGGAGATGAGAAATGAGTTAAGTTATAGTTTTCATATGTTGTATTGTACATAACATGTCCTACAATATTATAATATAAATATTATTTTTATATTAATTTCAACAAATCGGATATTTAGTCAAATAATGGACTCAAATATAGGTGCATTCAGATCAAATTTTAGTGGGTCAAATACAAATCAAATGTGGATAATAATCACATAGTTGACAGCCCTATATTTCAGCGTGGAAAAGATTAAGTACAAATGAAATTCATATCAATGCATCAAAATGGTGCCAGAGGGCAGACACATTAGTACTGAAAAGTGATAAGCGCCCCCCCCCAAACAGTGTAAGTCACTTTTCGGCAATGATGCATCAGTCCCTTGGTGCTGTTCGAACACATTAATACAAACTTCAGTCCTACGTAATTCAAGCCCATTTTAGTGTATGCACATTAGTTTGCCACTTCCCAAGATCACAGAATGGACTGCCATCACCGGTTAGATTTTTCAGCACAATCTCAAATTGGGTCAAAGTACAACCAAACTCTAAAATTGCATTCCATATTGCATATCAAACAAACGAATCGAATCTCATATTGGAATCTAGGGTTAGATTATGATCCGAAATCGCATGCCAATATGCAAAACAGAAACGAAACTCTGGGTTCTCGGGTTTTCGGGTCGGATAATCATGGTCAACCCTATTCTTATATTTTCTTGAATAGCTTGGTCACGTACACATGAAGATTTCGAGGTTTGAGGCATTGGAACTGTTTCAAACATAAGCAATCGCTCATCAAAACCGTACCGTAACCTTCCATTCAAGACACGTGCCTGTGAAACAGAAACTAGGGTTTTTGTCGTGCTTCCTCATCACGACACACGGGTTGGACAAGAGCCGGACGGCGCGGCGAAGCGCCGTTACGAACTGCTTCAGAGCTTCTTATAAAATTAGAATCGGGAATGGAGAGATGCGGAAACGCCCCTCTTTTTTCAAATAAACGGCGCGTGGACCCTCCTTCCTTCCGTGAGGTCATCCTCTCACTGGCCGTTACGTCCCACTTTACCGATTCACACGTGTCGGTCTCCATTTCGGATATGTACACCAGAATGAAAGCTGAACTGGACACTTGACTTTGATTGGCTCGCTATAATTAGACTGCAATGTGGGCCTGGTGTTAATGACAAAACCACCCTTTTGTTGGCTTCATAATTATAGGTTTACTATTTTCTAATTTAATTTTGGGTTAAACTTGGACAAATATTTAAAGAAACAAATGTTCTGTTTAGGAATTTGTATGTCCCATCATGTCCTACACACAAGCAAGGGCATATAGGGTTAAAACTGTAAAAATAATTTTCAAATGAAAAAGTAGATACGCATAAAAAATGGGCTGTATTGAGTTAAAACTGTAAAAAAAATGTTCAAATAAATATTTTGATACAAAATGTATATAGAATTCTCTAGTGTCACCTAGAAGAGTCTAGATAAATCTAAAGAGTTCAGAATTCTTTAGAGTATTAAAGAGGGACCTAAAGAACTCTTAAAAGGATTCTAGAGATTTTCATTTGAAGAGATGGGAGATGCTTTTAGAGAGGGTTTAGAAGACTCCTATCTAAGGGATGATTGACATTTAACATAATCTTAAGGGCTAAGGGGACTTTTGGGGTCTATAAAAGGGGTGAGGCCCTCTCATATGCAAACTACTCTAAGAGTTCTCTAAACCTTGTATAGGGTTTTTGCATTGGGAATTATAAAGCTTTTCTTTTCTCTCCCGTGAGTGTGTTGTGCTTCAAGTTCACTGACACTTTAAATGTTGTCGTTCATATTAAGTTCATATTAAGGCTAACTCATCTAAGTACGTGGGAAGTAGTGAGTGCCTCACAATCTTAGGCATGGAGAAATACAAGTACATGACAATTTTCTCCTTATTTAAAAGAGGCACCAAAGTTAGAAAAAACCATTATGTGTCAGCCTGTGGTGTGAGGACACGGTGAGACATACAAATTCCTAGACAAAACATTTGCTCCCAATAACGAAGGGGTGTTTGGATTTGTAGATTTTGAAAGTGGAAATTGAATTGGGTGACGGATAAGAAACCCAATCCACCTACTAAATTAAGTTCGTTGATGACAAGTTAAGTTTCTAGAGACAGGTCTAGACTAGTATTTCCTCTGTAAAATGATGGAATTCTTTGACAAGATGGGGGTTGTAAGGTTGGGTCTTGCTCATGATATAACTAAGAAGCTGCACTAGGTTTATCCAACTCCTTTTTCGAATCATGAATATTATAATTCTGATAACTATCATAGTGATAACTAATGGGTAGCCCAGCATACTTGCTCAGCTCGGCACGGCACAACAGCTCGACATAATAGGTTAGCTCAGGATAAACACCCAACCAAGGTAATACGGTATGGGATACAGGCACAAGTTGGCGTGCGCAAGAAAACTGAATAAGGCATATCGATATCAACCAAATGATTTACTCTAAGATCCTTGTCAAGAATCATGTTGGAAACCCGATCCTGAGATTTCAGTCGATCATCCAACAACTCGATATTTGTGCAAGCTAAAAATCTGTAAGAAAATCCCTAGTCATGTGATCTCCTACTCTTTATAAAACGACGCTACACAACCCTCCAAAGGTATGACAAAATATTTCTGAGAATTCTACATTATTATCCGTTGATAAGCAAATCTCTAACTTTGGCATTAGAGAAGCTTAAGCTGACACCACACCGGTGATCAACTCGAACTTCTTTTTTCCTTCTGTGTAGGTGTTCACAAGTATGACCTGTCATGCAACCATCTGAGGGGCACAATCCATGAATCATTAGTTGGTTTCGTCTGTGGAAAGTTACTAGCAAGCATTCCCTTGACAAAGATTATAAGGTAGAGACCAGATCTATGAATGTTCAAAGGAGTGTCACTCCCCTCATTAGTCAAGGTGATGCTATCATGCAAAATGGCCCTAACTAAGATAGATCATGGGTGGACACACTGGAGCAACAAGTGAGAAACCTCACCCAAAACATGCAACAAATAATTCAAGAGAATCAGGAGATCATGCGGAGATAAGTCCCCTCCAAGAAGAGCTGGTGCAGCCTAACCTTAGAGAAAGGGAGGACCAATGGAGGGAAAACTCTTTTAACCGAGGGAAACAACTCTACCTAAAACCTCAAAAACAAAAATAAGGGAAATAAGCCAAAACCACTTACCGGAACATTGATATCGAACTTAAGAACGAAAGTGGCAAAGAGTTGGTCGGATATGAAGATCCAAAAATGGAGTTGATGAAGAGGAGTTAAGAGGAGACGCCTTCAAAAATTTTGAATGGGGAGCGTCTGCCCTCTCAAGACCTATTTATAATAACTCAATCTTATCCAGGCTGTCCATTTAAAAAACAAGGTTAAATCTTTACTATCCTACATGCACACAAAAGGTGGCCATGATAAGTGAAAAGGTGAATACAATCATCATTGTACGAACATCGTAATAAATGTTCCCCTCTGCTTCCCAAGGAAAAAGCCACCGCCAAATAGCAATAAGTGCCAACGTCTCCCTTCAACCGAACTGCTTAGAATTGTCTTTGACCGGTCGACACCCGACTCTGGAATGGAGTGCAATGATGGGTAGCCCATCATACCTGCTCGGCTCGGCACAACACAATAGCTCAGGATAAACGCCAAACCAAGGTAATACAATCCAAGATACATGCACAAGTTGGCGTACGCAGGCAAACTGAATAAAGCAAGTCAATATCAACCCAGAGATCTACTTTGAGATCGTCGCCAAGAATCATGCCAGCAACCCAACCCTAAGATTACAACCAACAATCTAGCAACTCAATATTCACTCAAGCTAAGAATCTGCAAAAAAAATCCCTAGCCATGTGCCCTCTTACTCTTTATAACACCACACAACCCTCTAAAGGTATGAAAAAATATTTTTTTGAATTCTACATTATCTATTGAGAGGTGAATCTTGGACTTTAGCATTAGAGAAACTTAGGCCGGCACCACTGGTGACCAACTTGAGCTCCTTCTTTTCTTTTGTGTAGGTGTTCACAAGTCTGACATGTCTTTCAACCCTCTGAGGGGCACAATTTTTGCATCATCAGTTGGCATCGTCTATGGGAAGTGGCTAGCAAACAGTCCCTTGACAAGGTTGTATAGAAGAGATCAGTTCTATGAATGCCCAAAGGCCGCTCCCCTCGTTGGTTAAGGTGATGCTACCATGCAAAATGGACCTAGCCAAGATAGATCAAGGGTGGCCACACTGGAGTAACAGGTGAGAAACCTCACCCAAAATATGCAGCAAATGATTTAGTAGAAGCAAGAGATCATGCGAAGGCTTCGTCCCCTCCGAGAAGAGCCGATGTGGCCTAACCTTGGAGAAAGGGGACCAACGAAGGGAAAACACTTTCAACCTAGAGAAGCGACTCTACCTAAAACCCCAAAAACAAAAATAAGGGAAATAATCCAAAACCACTTATCGAAACGCAAAAGTCAGACCCAAAAAACGAAAGTAGCGAAGAGAGCTAGTCAGATAAGAAGAACCAAATAATGGAGTCGATGAAAAGGAGCTAGGAGGAGATGCCTTCAAAAGTTTTGAATGGGGAGCATCTTCCTGCTCAAGACCTATTTATAATAACCCAATCTTATCGAGGCAGTCCAATCAAAAAACAAGGTCAAATCTCAACCGTCCTACGTGGATGCAAAAAGGTAATCATGATAAGTGAAAAGGTGGGGCAATCATCATGGTGTGGATGGCATAATAAACGCGCCCCTCCACTTCCCTAGGAAAAAGAACTTCCAAATACCAATAGGTGCTAACGTCTCCCTCCTACCGAGCTGCGATTCGAATTCCCTTCTACGGGTTGGCACCCGATTCGAGAATGGAGGGCAACTGATGGATAGCCCAGCATACCTGCTCGGCTTGGCATGTCACAACAACTTGGGATGAATGCCTAACCGAGGTAATATGGTTTGGGATACAGGCACAGGTCGGCATACACAGGCAAACAAAATAAGGCAAGTCACTATTAGCCCAAAGATCTACTCCGAGATCCTTGCCAAGAATCATGTCGAGAACCCAATCCCAAGATTTCATCCAACAACCCAGCAATTCGATATTTTCCCAAGATAAGAATTTGTAGGAAAATCCCTAGCCATGTTGTCACGGACATGTCGAGGCATAGGGCACAGGTGGCCTAGCATGTGGCATTATGGCATTCCTGTAAATAGGTACAGTATGATTTTTTGTACCCGGTGATATTCCTTTCTGGCAATCCCAAAAGGGCCTAGGCTTAACATACATCTTGAGGAAGGGTGGGTGTTCTGAGGCACCCAGGCCCTTGGCATGGGCTGGAGGCATGCCAAGGCATAATGGGCATGATGGATTGTGGCTATGTGTAGGCGGCATGCTCGTAGCCCGCATAAGCTTAAACTATGAGGCATTCCCCAATGCGGGTTGGGGGCGGCTCTTGGCATGCATAGAGGTGTTTCCTTGAGTTCCCTTGGGGTTTGGGTTCCCTTATGAGATAATGCTTGGGAGCCTAGTGGGGTGTGAACTTGAACAAAGAAATTAGAAAAATTCATTTAAACAACCACATATCTACATATGCTTTCCCATGATCATCATATGAATCTCTGAGATCTAATCTTA
>JAOXJP010232140.1:0-10520 GCA_025762735.1 Platanus orientalis | reverse complement strand
TACTTTAATAATAGATTGCAGAGATTCATATGATGATCATGGAAAAGCATATGTAGATATATGATTGTTTAAATGAATTTTACTAATTTCTTTGTTCAAGAACGGTAAACCTCCCAACATCCCACACCCCCAAGGGTTACTTTGGCTTCTCAAATACTTAATATATAGAGGTACCCACATTCAGATGGGGTCTTGTAATTTTTCTGAAAGTGGGAGAAACGCAGAAAATTTTAGAGCAGGTGTGGATACTTTGGAGACCAGGTTGGATCATTATCTTGTGTCTGGTTCAGCTTTTAAGGTATTCTTCTTAATCTTTCTTGATTAAATCCTAATATTTCATATGGTGATCATGGAAGAAATAATATTCATAATCTGTATTTTTATGAAAAGTAATCAAAAAATAAAGTTTTTCAAAGAATCGAAACAATAGGTAGAGACTAAACTCATAAAAGTTTAGTCCCACATTATTTAGGAATAAGAATTTTATCAAGTATAAATTATAAGGTAGTTTGATACCTTATTTATTTTGCATTTAGGTTATGCCGCTCTATAAAACACACATGCATGCCATGCTTTGGCGTGTTTGTGTTGTGTTGTGTAAGCGCGAGTATGGCTAAAGGTCCTGAGCTAAACATTTATTTATTTTACTTTTGATTTGATTTTTTGTGTGATGGAAAAATCGTTTTCTACAGTTAAGAAAATGAGTTAATTGGCCTAGCCATTTTTTTGGTTGTTAAAGACACATAAATGGTCTGGTTATTTTTTGGTTGTTAGAGACAGATAAATGGGCTAGCCGTTTATGACTGTTGGGAGATAAATAATGGACCATAAATAGACTCCAACAGTTATATGGACCAACTCTATAAATACCCAAGAGAATGTGTCTATTATGTATAAGTGAAAGAAACATATTGTTACTTTTACATTATATTTGCTATTTGAAATTTGTCTGATAAAAAAGTATTGTAGAAAGTTTGCTAGGCTCTGCTATTTTTGTGCTAAATAGCAGGGACGCTACTTGAGATCGTTGAATCCTACAGCCTGACCATCTGCAACCTTTTGTACTGAGGAAGAGATCCAAAAGGGGACGTGAAATCAAGTTTAAGAACAGTGCCCCAGACATGTCTTGGTCGACATTTCACGGGTACCATTGTTTTGATTTATTTCAAAAATTCTGTGAGTAGTTTTATACAATTTTGTTGTGAATTGTCTTGTAATTTGTTTTGCAACCTGAGATATCATTTTTTATAACAACCTTAAACCTGATTTATCTCAAGGTTGCTTTACAATGGCTACAAATCAATTACATATACTGGAACTATCTAAGCTAGAACCTTTTGATGGCCATAATTACTAGAGATGGCTGCACAAACTCTTGTTCATTCTTGAGACTATATTTGTGACCTAAGTACTTATTGAACACCTTTGAACCCGTAGATCAACATGAACTTGCTAGGTCTAGGGTTAGTAATGCTTGGGATACCCTAGATCGTCTTTACAAAAACTACATCCTGAATAATCCAAATGACATTTATGATGTCTATTGCAGGATGAAACATGCCAAAGATATTTGGGATGCACTCGCCAAAAAGTATGTGACTGAGGATACTGGGAGTAGGAAGTATGTAGTGGGGAAATTTTTAGACTATAAGATGGTTGATGGAAAATCAGCTAAAGACCAAATTACTGAGTTCAAAAAATTAGTGAATGAGTACCTAAAAGAAGATATGATCATGAATGAAAAATACCAATCTGCTGCCCTTATTGAAAAATTACCTCTATCATAAAAAAATTGTAGAAACTCTTTGAAAAAAAAAAAAGATTTATCCTTATAAGAACTCATAGTCCATATTCAAATTAAGGAAATAATCAGATTGAAAGATCGTTCTAAAAATGCTAAAGACTACCTTAGTGGTGCCCAACTTGTTGAAGATGATTATGGGAATGCTGAAAGAAGCAAAACCCAATTTAAAACCAAAAAATTTGGATATAGAACTGGTTCTGCTAAATTTAACAAACCTGGAAAACATTTCAAGAAAATTGTCAAAGAAAATTGTTTTACTTGTGGAAAACCATGACACCATTATGTAGTATGTAGGCACAGGAAGAAAAATATGAAATATGAAACTCCCAAAACAAATCTAATTAAGGAAGATGGGGTTTTTGTTGTTTTCATCACAAAGGCCAATTTAATTTGTGACAGTCGAGATTGGGTTCTAAACACTGAAGCAACTTGCCACATATGTGGTGATAGGCAACTATTTACCTCCTACAAAAATGTGGGGGATGGAGAGCACATATTGATAGGTGACTTTCATGGTGGTCCTGTTGTTACAAAATGAAAAGTGATGCTGAAATTGACCTTTGGAAAAACCCTTGCACTCTTTGTCATTTTGCATGTTCCAAAAATTTGTCGTAACTTAGTTTTTTTTTTTTTTTTTGCTGAATAAAGTAGGAATGAAAATGGTGAGTAAAACAGATAAAATAATCATTTCAAAAAATGGGGTTTTTATTGGGAAAAACTATTGTAATGGGGGATTGTTTATTTTGAATGTTTTAATAAAAATGAATATGCATCTTTTTCTTTTGCTTATATTACTAAGTCTATTGATATGTGGCATGGTCGTTTAAGGAATGTGAATGTTGGATGCATAAAAAATATGGAAAACTTAGGATTGATTCCTGAACTTAAAATAAATTATACGAACAAGTGTGAAACTTACATTGAATCAAAATTTACAAATAAACCACATAAACCCATTCAACGTGAAACTGGATTACTAAATTTAATACATATATATTTAAGTGATTTAAAAAATATTATGACTAGAGGTGGTAAACAGTACTATATAATTTTTGTAGATGATTTTTCTTGGTTCACAAAAATTTATTTACTTAAAAACAAGAATGAAACATTTTATATTTTCATAAAATACAAACCTGAAACAGAAAATCAACTAAATAGAAAAATAAAAAGACTGAAGTCAGACAAGGGAGGAGAATATGAGTCAAATCCCCTTAATGAGTATTATCAACAAAATGGAATAATACATGAAACGACAATGCCTTATTCCCATGAACAAAATGACCTAGCAAAAAGAAAAAACGGATTCTTTAAAGAAGTGATGAACTGCTTATTAAACAGTTTTGGTTTACTACCTAATATGTGGGGAGAAACTATAGTCTCTGTATGTTATATACAAAACAGATTACCCTACAAGAAAACTAGAAAAACACCCTTTAAACTTTGGTTCAAACAAACACCAAATCTAAAATATTTGAAGGTGTGGAGGTGTTAAACCAAGGTTGGTTTACTAGAATCCAAGAAAAGAACAATAGGTCCTAAGACCACTGATTGTGTTTTTATAAACTATGTTGAACATAACGCATCTTATAGATTTATGGTGATAAAATCCAAAAATAATATTTTAGAGCCGAACTCCATAATCGAATCTCGAGATGCTGAATTTTTAGATAATGCATTTCCATTTAAAAAGTTAAATATAAATGAATTAGACATAAGTAAAAAAAAATACATAAATGTTCAAAATAATGCATCAAATAATATAAGTGAAAAAATTACAGAAATGAAGAACCTCGAAGAGAAAAAAGAATAAAAAAGGTGAAAGACTTTAGAATGATTTTAGAACACTACTTGTAGAATCAAACCATCTAACTTATCTAATAGATATTGATCCTAAGGCATACAATGAGGTAGTGACATCTCCAGATTCATCTTTTTGAAAAGAAGCCATACAAAATGAATTAGATTCAATTATATAAAATCATACCTTAGAATTTGTTGATCTACCACCCAAAACCACACCAATAAGTTGCAAATCGGTTTTTGGGGAAAAACTAAAAATATATGGAACAATAAACAAGTTAAAGACAAGATTAGTTGCCTTATGATACAAACAAACGAAAGTAGTTGACTATTTCAACGCATACTCACTTGTAACCAAAGTAGCTACTATTAAAACTTTAATAGTGATAGCCTCAATTTATAAATTAGTCATCCATCAAATGGATGTTAAAACAACATTCTTAAATGAGATTTAGAAGATGAAATATGCATGGAACAACCAAAAAGTTATATTGCTCTAAGAAAATAAAATAAAGTATGTAAATTAACTAGATCTCTTTACGACTTAAAACAATACCCTAAATAATGGCACGGAAAATTTGATAATGCACTAGTAAGCAATCGGTTTTCTCTAAACGATAGTGATAGATGTGTCTATAGCAAATTTGATAAAGAAATTGGTGTATTTATATGTCTTTACGTAAATGACATGCTTATATTGGGTACCAACCTAGACATAGTAAAATACATTAAAATATTTTTATCTTCAAAGTTTGGTATGAAAGATATGGGAGAAGCTGGTGTGATTTTAGGAATAAAAGTATTAAAAAATGCAGATGGCATCACATTAACTCAATCTCATATTGATAAAATCTTGAAAATATTTGGATATGAAAACAATCAACCTGTTAAAACACCTTTTAACCCACATGCTAAATTGATAAAAAAAAAAAAAACAAAGGTGTTAGTGTATCACAAAAAGAATATGCTAGTATTATTGAAACTGTAATGCACATAATGAACTATATAATACCAAATATTGCTTATGAAATAAGTAAATTAAGCAGATATACTCACAACCCAAGTTCTAGACATTGGACAACCCTGATCAGAGTATTAAAGTACTTAAAAGGAACAAATAACTTAGGACTACACTTTAGTGGAAATCCCTCATACTTGAAGGGTACAATGATGCAAACTGGATATCATATTCTAATGATTCTAAATCCACTAGTGGATATGTATTTACATTAGGTGGAGGTATAGTTTCTTGAAAGTCTTCCAAGAAAACTTGTAGAGCTCACTCCACTATGGTAGCTGAATTTATAGCTTTAGAAAAGGCGTTGAAGTTGAATGGCTTTGAAACCTTTTGGTGGACATGCCTATATGGCATAAACCAGTCTCACCTACATTGTGATAGCACAACTTCAATTGCTAGAGCTGAAAATAAGACCTATAATGGAAAAAACAGACATATTCATTTAAGGCAACTAATTCAAAATGACATGATAGCCTTAGATTTTATAAGGTTAGAGACAAACTTAGCAGATCCTTTGATAAAACCATTGATTAGAAAGTCAGTGTTTAAATCATCGAGAGGGATGGGGCTAAAACCCACTAGGTAGACAACCAGTGATGACAACCCAACCTATGTGACTGGAGATCCTAGGGAATAGGCTAAATGGGTAAAAACAAGTCACTACAAAGTCTGTTAAAAGCATTGCCACTTGTGCTCCATCTCTATGGTGATGACAATGCTAATTACAACGTAAGGCTGAGTTTTATACTTTTAATGAGTCTATATCATTTATAAGTGTTGTGCTTGAGTTATAGTACACACTTGACAGACTCACCTATGTGAGTGTGAAAATGATACCGCTTCCCATGAGAACTAGGGCAAAGTTCTCTAGAGCACTCATGAAAATCCAGGTAATGCATAGGGTCGAAATGCGCCAAGTCGAAAACTTTTTTGCAGTCTAAGGTTAAGGTTTAGATGTCATATATGGTCAGTTTTCATAATAAGAACTTTGGTTCAAGTATTTCATTATACCAAAATTCTACAGATCCTATCTTGATCATTCTAAGTGTTGATTCAAGTCCAACAGACATCAACACCAAGGAACCATGATTCTTAGCTTTAATTTCAGATGAAATTCTATTGAATTTAAATTATGTGCGGGAATTTTTGTATTTTTATATAGATTTAATTCAAACTCAATAAAATAATAACTATAGAAATTCTAAGATTTTAATTTTAATTTGATTTGTCATTGATTGAGAATAATGCCTCAATCATAGACATGCCTTTATAGGCACGTTTCCTATTTTATAGAAGATTCTTCTCCTATAGATGTCAGGGACTAAACTTCTACTAAACTCATAGAAGTTTAGTCCCACATTGCTTAGGAGTAAATTTTTTATATCAAGTATAAATTATATGGTAGTTTGATACATTATGTATTATGCATTTGGGTTTATGCCACTCTACAGAATACACATGCACACGCGTTGAGCTGAGCCGAACTATGTCATGTCGTGTTGTGTACACGCACGCAACCTTTATGTATTTGACTTTTGATTTGATTTTTTGTATAGTGGAAAAACCATTTTCTACAATTAATAAAACGAGTTAATTAGTCTAGCCATTTTTTACTATTAAAGACACATAAATGGTCTAGCCATTTTTTGGCTGTTAGAGACAAATAAACGGGCTAGCTGTTTATGACTGTTGAGAAACAAATAATGGGCCATAAACAAACTCGAATAGTTATATGGGCCAACTCTATAAATACCCAAGAGAATATTTGTATTATATATAAGTGAAAAAAGCATACTGTTACTTTTACATTATATTCGCTATTTGAAATTCGTTTGAGAAAAAAACACTGTAAAAAGTTCGTCAGACCTCTGCTATTTTGTGCGAAATAACAAGGATGTTACTTGAGACCGTTGAATCCTGGAGCCTGACCGTCTACAACCCTTTTGCACTAAGGAAGAGATCCAAAAGGAGATGCAAAATCAGGTTTAAGGACAGTGTACCAGATACGCCTCAGTCAACATTTCACGAGTACCATTGTTTTGATTTATTCCAAAAATTTTGTGAGTAGTTTCATACAATTTTATTGTAAATTATCTTGTAATTTGTGTTATTGTTCTGTAACCTAAGATACTATTTTTTATAACATCTTGTAACCGTACATATTTGTCAAATGGTGAAAGTTTTTCTGAACTGATGTCATATGGTTTTTCCCTTCACATTGAAGGGTTTTCTACGTTGAAAAGTTATTGGTGTTGTTATGTATTACTTGTGCTTATTCTTGCTCTTTTTTTCTTTATTACCTTTTATGAATCATTGCTTGTTATTATTCTCTACATGTTGTTAGTTATTTGTCTTGCAAATAGACAGGAAAGGTGTGTGGTTTCCCAATACTCTCATGCTTGTTAGATATTAAATCAAGCTAAATCATGTTTCTTGAATTAGTTTTATTGATTTAGTTTGTTATTTTAGTTTAAGAGTTTGTTAGTTGTTAGGATTCTTGGTTTCTTTACTTTTAGTTTTATATATAAAAGGGGTGGAAATGCAAGGCTCGTATTTAGAAGGAATATTGATAAATAAAGTTTATTTTGGGTTTCAGAAAGAACCCTAAAAATATTTTCTTTATATTAGTTTTCATCATTGTTGAGTTTTGTTCTTCTATGAACCAACCCTAAAAGTTTAGGGGTTAGTATTTGTTGATCTGTTTAGGGGTTTGGGTTCCTACAAGTGGTATCAGATCCTAATCAAATTAGGTTGATGGTGATGAACAACGCTACAATTCAACCACAATTCCCATAGTTCGATGAGAAATATTTTTAGCATTGGAAGACCCAAATGCAACTCTTGTTTGAATATCATGAGTTTGGGATGTTGTAGATTAAGGTTTTGTAGAACCAATAGATTATTAGAATCTTACATAAGCACAGAAAGATGTGTTGAATATAACATGGAACAAAGATAAAAAAGCTCATCTATATATTTTTCAAACTTGGTTGTGCCGATTCTTGAGAAGGTTACGCATTCAACTACAATAAAACAAGCTTGGGAAATCTTGACGAATTCTTACAAAGGAGTGGGGAAAGTTTTTTTTAAAAAGGTTAAGGCTACAAACCTTGCAAAGGCAATTTAAGTTTCTTCAAGGCTTCATCAAATCATCCAGATTTGAGTGGATTATAAAAGAAATTTGAGAATCCAAAAAGTACAAGGAATAGAAAGAATTAAAAAAGGAATTGAAAGCAATACAATAATTCCATTTGTTATTTGATTTTCAAGAAATAGAAAACATTTTTTTTTGGAATCCACAAGAGATTAACGGTCAACACAATAGAGAGGAGTTTCCACTAGATTTGGTCACAAATCTAACCTTCTTATATGGAAAAGGAAAACTACAAAAAAAATACAAAGATATGAATTCCATTAGATTTGCACGGAAATTGATAGGTTTTTAATCCAACCAACTAGATGTGGGGAATCCGTCTAATCAATGGAATCCTATTCCAGATTCCACCGGATTCGGCCTAAATCTGGACAATCATACATAGCCCAAATGGAAAAGTTAGAAACTGTTTCTGATTATTTTGATCGTGTGTTGGCTCTTGTAAATCAAACAAGAGCTAATGGCGAGAATAAGGGAGATCTCCAGATTACAAAGAAAATTCTTCAGACCTTGATGACACGGTTTAAGTATGTGATGACGACTATTGAAGAATAAAAAGATATTTCTACCATGATAGTTGATGAATTACTGGGTTCACTTCATGCCCGTGAATAGAGAATGATAAATAAGATCGAAACTACAATTGAAGAAGCACTCCAAACAAGGCTAGTATTGGAGAAAGAAAAAAGAGGGCTTAAGAAGAAGGAAGTGAGCAACCAAAAATGATAAGATTTTAGAAACACGGGAAGAGGAAAGCAGAATTCTAGAATGTGGAAAGGCAAAAGTACTAATTCAAATCAAAGGTATGATAAGTTCTAGATTCAATGTTTTAAAGGTAAAAAATAGGGTCACTATAAGTCCAAATGTATATTTAAAAAATATTTTAATAGAGAATTGCATATTATTGTTATGCAATACAGGCACACTAGGGTGATGTATGTGAGGAGTTAAGATCCTAGATTGCTAAATTTAACTTCAAGGTAAAAGCTAGATTCCTACTCTCAATAATGTGTATCTTAAGTTCAAGTTTAGATTATTTTTTAGGGTCTAACATGTATAAATATCAGTTATAAAGAAAAGAAAAGAAATTATCAACAAACATGTAAGAAAATATATCACCAATGCTAAGAATTGAACTACATAAACATGATTATCAAGCACTTTTCAAGGACAATTTGTTAACTATTTGGGATGAGTTTTAAAGGTTGGTTTGTATGTCAATTTAGAGCATTATGAGAGGTCTAATTCAGGTTCATGGTCATGTAAAACACCAAAGTAAGCAAATCCAAATAGCAACATATAGTAGGCATGATGATCATATTTGCACATAAAATTTTGGGTTGAACAATTTGGGTTAGTGGTTTTATTAAGGCTTATAACAAAGTTTTAAATCATTGTCCAACACATTGAAAGGTAAGACAAGACCATAATCAACTCAAACATAAGTTATGGGATCTCCAAACTCTTTGTAATATGTAAAATTAAAGTTCTCAAGTGATAAACTAATGCTGTCCAAAATTCTGGGTAAGTTAGTTTATGTGAATCCGAATTGGCATTGATCCAATCTTTGTGATACAAGTTCTATCACTTGAATGAAGGTATTCATACTTGTGAATACTGATATAATCTTATTTAAATTGCGGAAAGTTGTAGGGATCCCAATCTTCTAAATGAACAATGAAACTTACTTGAAGATCTTGCACAATCAAATGAAATGACACTCACTTTGATAAGAAAATTAGAACAATTTGTTGTAGAATTCCAAGGGAGATGAAACAATCCACAAATCAATGAAGAACACATTAATATAGGTAAGGGCCTCTACCCTAAGTGTCAAACTTCACTCCAAGGGCAACCTTTACAGATTTTGGAGCATCAAAGTTAAAGAAGAAGACCTCATTCACTTCTAACTGATCCAACTTCCAAGAGCATGAGCCAATTTCAATTTTTATTCATTAATTTTGTTTTGGAGGAAGCCAAGAGGCTTATAAGGACCCCCACACACCTACCCTAAATAGGGATTCATATTTTTTGTGTTAAATGACACATATACTCCTAAAGTGCTGCCCCCATAAAAACCCAAATTTCCACCCCTGTGGATAATTATACCCTTAGAACACTATTAATTGTGTCACTGCTTCTATATGCCTCATTCCCAATACAATACGATGTCCCTTATGTCCCATATGACATAATAAAGTTCATAAAATGAAATCACAACTGAATAAAACTAAAAGAAATAAAATAAAGTACTGAATAAGTAAAAGACTGAAAGTAAATGTCTGGCTCCTGAACTGTATGGGTGGCTCTAGAACAATCTCCACCTTACTCAAACCATATGAGTATGATGGATATCTTCCTCCTCTTATGCTGGCTCAATCCTGAATCTCCTCGAGGTCTGACGTCCCCATCATAATGTTGCACAAAATAATGATGATAATTCACAAACATTATTATTAACATGCAATGTTTTAAAAGAAGACCAGAAGAATGTGTGGTTTTTGGATACAGGTTGTAGTAATCATATGAGTGGAAAAATGAACATATTTTTTGATTTAGATGAGAAAGTAAGATCAAGTGTAAAACATAGAAATGATACACAAATTTCTATGATGAGAAAAGGCAAAATTTCTACCAAGTTGAAGGATGGGTCTCACAAATATATTTCAGATGTATATTATGTACCTAGCCTTCACCAAAATCTCTTGAGCATGGGACAACTTTCATAAAAGGGTTATGAT
>JAOXJP010232139.1:0-10520 GCA_025762735.1 Platanus orientalis | reverse complement strand
TATACCTTATATATATATATATATATATATATATATATATATATATATATAACAAAAGAGTTCTCGTTTCTACTTTCAAAAATTATGACTCGATAGTTGGACATGAATCCACTTGTATGATTTATCATTTGTCAAAATATTTCTAGCATAAAATTAACACCTAAATTCTAAAAGATAAAAATAATGTTCCTGTCAATAAAATAATGCCTCCTGAGACTAGATTACAGAAGAAGAAGGCACAATCTCGTACTACCATGGTAGGAGAAACTCCATGGACAACCAACATCTGATCTTCCACAAATACTGAAAGTTCAATTTGAACTCTTCCTCATTCTCAGGTTGATCCTAGTGATCAACTAACATCACGGAAAAAGGCTAAGCTGGAAAAGCTATTGGAAACCTTCATGTCCAAGCATGGAGCATCTTCCTCTTCTTTTCCCTAAGTCTCTCTACTGACATAAACTTAAACATCCATCCCTCCCCTGAGTCAAGGAAAAACTTCTACAGTGTTTGAGAAGGTACTTTATGAGTACCTTAACCAAACCGAAGGTCCTTTAAACCCTCCATAAAGCCAATATTCGTCTCTCGAATCTTTGTTGAGACATTCCCAAGACTCAAATTTTTCTAGGTCTTAGGAAACACCACCTATTTTCACCACAACCCCCAACTGTGTCATTACCGAACTTCAAGGTCCACATCAATCTCTTATGGACTTGGGAGAGCAATATGGATTAGGACATTAGAGCAAGAAAGGGAAAGAAATCTCAATCTCTTCATTCCCTGACCAAACCAAAACCAGACTAGCTAAGATGGCTAGTGAAATTGAACTGCTGAAGGGAGGACAATTCCCTTTAAACATGGATTTTGAAGACCTGTGTCTATACCCAGGGGGTGAATTGCCAAGTAATTTTCAAATGCCTGACATGAAAAATTATGATGGCACAAGGTATCTTAAAATGCATCTATGGATGTACTGTAATGCCATGTTCCAGTGGGGACGAGATGATTGAGTCCTAGTTCAAATGTTTCTAAGAAGCTTAGAAAAAAACACGTCCAAATGGTTCGTGGGTCAAGACAAGATATATATAGGTACTTGAAGGACTTTAACCAGAGCCTTCATTGACCATTTTTAGTTTAGCCTAGAGATGTTACCTACCAGAGAAGAGATTAAGGGGATGTAGCCCTATGATAATGAGGGAATCAAAGACTATGCCTACAAATGGAGGCAAAGAATTTTAAACTTGAAACACCTTATGTTAGAGTAGGACATGATATCCAACTTCCTAAAGATCCTCGGCCTAACCTATCAATTGATGCTTCTTATGGCATCCATTGGAAATTTTGCTGAAGTCATTAACAAAGCCACCCACATCTAGTTAGCCATCAGGGCAGACATTGTTACAAAAGCGGCCACAGTTTCTTTAAGTAAAAGCTAGACAGTCTTAAGAAAAATCACAGTAACTTGCCCAGAGAGCAATGCTATGGAGAATATCAAGATCCTACAACCTGTATAGAGCAGCGAGTATAATAACCAACAAACAGTAAATTTTCCAACCATGGTACAACTCCCTGTAGAGGCACAGTCAAAGCCACAACCCAAGTTCATGTCTATCCCATTAGAGGATAGAAAAAGAAGAATATTCACCCCATTACCTTATTCATATAAATATGTAATGGACTGTCTTGTCAATAAGGGGCTCCTATAACTTTTGGAGCCAAGACCCCCTCTTAACCCATTACCTCCCAAATATAATGCTAGTGAACATTGCCCATTTCATCAAGCATTGGGTCATCCCATGGAATGGTGCTTCATCTTAAAGCATTATATCTAAGACCTCATAGAGGAAGGGAAGGTATCTTTTGGTCTCCCATCAAATAATCCACTCAACTCCAACATCCTTCAGAACCCTCTCCCATCTCATTCACCATCTAAGGGAACCAATATGATAGAGGTGGGGAGCCAAAAATTCAACCCAACAAGTTTCATCACTAGAATTGGTGATGTTCAACCTGTCATAATCCTCCAAGAAGAAGATCATGTGCTTTACCTAACTCCTATTGACCCCAATGACCTCACCATAGAAGAAATCCTAGCTCTATGGGAAACCCTAGAAGAAAGACCCCTTTCACTACCTCTACTTGATAATGAGTTGGAAGCCCACATCATGGCTGAACCCTTAACCTACTACTCTCCACATACCCAAATATACTACATGCCTCCTCCACTCTCGGAACCATTCCTACCATCTTTCTATACCTTTCCTCCACCTATGTTTTATCAACAACCATTAATAACCATGTCTTCCATTGTAAACATTCCCCCACCACCTACAAAGCCATATGAATATAACAAGGTTCCTTACCATTATGAGGAGAGGGTACGTGAATCTCACCTGGGTCTATCAGTAGACAAGGTAGCAAACATCATTGGCCATCACAAATTTGCACTTGGATTCTACCCAAGGGAAAGGGAAAATAGGGTTGGCGTAAGAGAAGAAAGAACAACAAGAAGAAGCAGAACGAGAATTAGTGGAACAAAAAATGGTCAGAGAAGAAGAAGAGAAGAAAAAAAATGAAGTATTTGAGGCTACAATTTGCAAGTCCCATTTATTTTTGGTGGAATAGATGGCCAAACCCTAAGCCAACATTTCTATCTTGGAGCTTTTGGTCACATCTACTCCCTATAGGGACAGTTTCTTGAACATCTTTAGGAGAACTTTTGTGGACGTTGCAATAACTCCTGATCGGCTAGAGAACATGGTCAAAAAAGTAGCTATCCCCCAAGTGATCACTTTTATAGAGGAAGAAATCCTAGAAGGGGACATATACAACCGGGCATTGTATATTTCAGCCCGCCATAAAGACATGTGTATCCCTTTAATATTGGTGGACAATGGGTCTGCATTAAACATATGCACCACAACTACCCTAGAACCACTTTCAATCCTGGTGCAAAGTTTTCGTCTAAATTCATGTGACATAAAAGCCTTTGACAACACTATAAGACAAGTCCAAGGAGAAACTGATATAACCCTCATCATGGAGGGAAGAATGTTCAATGTTTGTTTCTAAGTGCTAGACATCCCCTCGTTATTCACCATGCTATTAAGGAGGCCTTGGATCCATCAAACTAGAGCTGTACCTTATTTCCTCCATCAGAAAGTTAAGTTCATTGTAGGGGATGAGGTGGTAACTTTATCAGCAGATCGGGATGTTCTAACCATGGCTGGTCAAAGGGTACTACAAGTACAAAATCTTCAAACACCGAAGACCTACACATCTTATCAATTTGAGATGGTCTACATCAAAGAAGAAGCAGTAAAAAAAAAGAAGAAAGTTGAGATTCTCACCCCAAAATTTAGAATGATGACCAAGATGAGGCTTAACCCAGATAAAGGTCTAGGCAAACATCTCTAGGGTAAGAAAGAACTAGTTAAAGCGGTCTATAAACACACTCAGACTGGACTCGGTTTTAAACCAGAGCTGAAACATTGGGGAAAGAAGTAGAAAAGTGTCAATTTCAAAGTCCTTGAAAAGACTACCATGACATGACCCCTAAATATCTAGATGATCTTGAAACTGAAGAAATTTAGAACCTCATTCCCTCATGGGAAACACTAGAAGCTAGCCCAAAAAATTCATGTGGAACAACTCCCTTATTCATCCCTCCCCTTGAGAATTTCAAATCATCAATCAACCAAGACCAAGTCAAGGTATTCTATCCACCTTCATTGTACTCGAGTACATGTCAGCACATTCCTTCTTACAACAATTTGCTGTCTATCCCTGAGATTGGTGGGAGTTCCACTCATACCACCTTAGAAAATAGGGAAGACAATACATTCTCTTTAAGTTTACTCTCCTTGTTGTGCGATGTTAGGGAGGCACTTCAACAAATAATTTCCAATGAAGAGTTGAACTTAGATGAGATTAATCTCACACAGGTCAACCAGCCAAAAGATGGAATCTTGACTGACACCAAAGAACAGCTCAAGCTCATGGAAGAAGACTCAAGTTTAGACTAGGTTGGTTGCTGAAGATCAACACCATAAAGATTAATCGTTACTCTTTATGTATTTACTTTTCGTTTTCACCTTGTAAAAAAGAATTACGTATGACTTGATATTTAACGACTCAAATGTCAAAGCATTTGACTAATGCAAATGCAAAGGGTATGTAGGCAACCTAAGACACCACTTCAGGTCCAGTCATCTTTCAAAAATCTTTATTTTCCACTTTTGTTAAAACCCTTGTAAATAAGAACTACAAATAGCTTGATCCTGACTGACCAAAGTTTTCAGCATACAACCAATGCAAGAAAAAGTCCAATATGCAGGCAGTCTGAGAAGAAATGTCAGGCTTAGCTACTTTCCAAAAATATATATATGTAAATAAAAATAAAAAAATTTGTCATCCTTAAAGACCAAGAACTACCTACAGCTTGATCCTAACTGACCACTCTTTCTCACAGCTAACCAATGCAAAAATGTCAAGTACGTAAACAACTCGGGAGTAGTTCTGAGATTAGCTGCTTTCATTTTTGGGGTAAAAATACCCCTTTCGAACTCATACTTTAGTAAATTCTTTCACCTAAAAAAAACTACTCAGGAAGAGTACGATTGCAATAATGAGGAATTGATGCTGTTAGAAGTCATTAACACTTTCGAACGTCAAGAAAATAAGAATCTTCCCATAGTAGACGACCTTTAAGAAATAAATCTTAGGTTCGAAACTTCTCCTAGAATGATGAAAATTATGACCCCTAGTACTTTAAAACTAGGACGAGCTCTTGTATGTTTACTCTAAGAATTCATTGATATTTTTGTATGCACCTATAAGGACATGCCCAGTCTCGATATGGACCTCGTTATTCACAAACTCCCTACTGATCAAACCATGTACCCCATTAAGCAAAAACCCAAACATCTTCAATTTGAATGGTCACATAAGCTCAAAGAAGAAATCCAAAAACAACTAGATGCAGGTTTCTTGCTTTTCATATCATACCCCTAGTGGTTAGCAAACATTGCCTTGTCCCCAAAAAAGACGGAAAGGTCCGCATGTGTATTGATTACCAAGACCTAAACAAAGTCAGTCCTAAAGAAGATTTTCCTTCGCCTAATATTGATGTCCCGATTGACAGTACAACATGTCATGAAATAATATCCTTCATGGATTGTTACTCTAGATATAACCAAGTCAAAATGGCAGTTGAAGATAGAGAAAAGACAGCATTCACTACTTCTTGGGGCATTTTTTCTATAGAGTCATGCCCTTTGGCCTTAAGAATGCTGGGGAAACATACCAAAGAACCATGACTGCCCTCTTCTATGACATGATACACAAAAAATGGAGGTATATGTGGATGACATGATTGTCAAGTCCCATCATCGCCAAGGTCATCTGGGACACCTACGCAAATTATTCGCCAGACTAAGACAGTTCAAGTTAAAGTTAAATCTAAATAAATGTATCTTCGGACCTTCACAAGGGAAATTGTTAGGTTTTATTATTAGTTAGAGAGGTATAAAGGTTGATCCTATTAAAGCCATGACCATCATTAAAATGCCAGCCTCACACATTGAAAATGAGGTGCGTAGCTTTCTATGTCATATTCAGTATATCAGTAGATTCATTGCACAATTAACCCCCATTTGTGAGCCTATCTTCAAGCTTCTAAAGAAGAATTCTCCTATTGAATGGAATAATGATTTCTAGTCTGCATTCAAAAAGATCAAGAACTATCTGTTGAGCCTACCAGTCCTTATTTCTCCAGAACCAAATTGTCCATTAATTTATATCTCATAGTGCATAGCAACTCCATGGGTTGTGTTTTGATACAATATGACAAATCAGGGAAGAAGGAACAAGCCATCTACTACTTGAGCAAGCGGTTCATCAATTATGAGACCAGATATACCCTTCTTAAGAAAACATGTCTTGCCCCAGTGTATGCAATCAAGAGGCTACAACATTACTTCCTATCATATAAAGTCTTTCTGATTTCCCGAATGGGTCCCATTAAATATCTTTTTAAGAAACCAGCCACAACAAGAAGAACAACCCGATGACTCATGATGTTGTCATAGTTCAACATATCCTTCATTCCAATAAAGGCCATAAAAGGGCAAGCCATTGCAGATTTTCTAGCCGATAGCCCAGTTGATGAACCATTATCTTCCAATCTTGATTTTCCTGATGAACAAATTTTATACATTGAAATAAAATAAACCAAGTTAGTAATATGGAAGATGTGTTTTGACGGAGTAGTTAATCAGAGAGGAAATGGTGTTGGAGCAATCTTCATATCTCCTACAAACACGCTCATTCCTATTGCCATCTGTTTATGCTATCTATGCACCAACAACATTGTAGAGTATGAAGCTTGTATTATTGGTCTGAAAGCTACTATTAACCTAGGCATCATAGAGCTTGAATTCTTTGGTGACTCGGCCCTAGTCATCTTCCAAGCTACCAGAGAATGGTTCATTAGGGAAGAGAAATTCTTAGATTATCAAGATTGCCTTCAGACTTTATCAAGAAATTTTGAATACCTAAGCTTCGGTTTGGTGGCCTAGAACAGAAATCAGTTTATAGATGCGTTAGCTACAATTACATCAATGATTGACATGTCTCATGATTCTTTGATGAAGCCTATTGAGATTGAACAAAGATCAAAGCCAGCCCATTGCCTTCAGATTATGGCGGCGGATCCGAATAGAGAGCCTTTGTTCTTCGATATTAAGAAGTACCTTGAAGATCAGACATTCCCCTAAATGGCCTATAGAAATGATCAACATACCTTGTAAAGATTAGCTACACACTTCGTTTTTCATAGAGGTTCCTTATACAAGAAATCTCTACATCATGTCTTCCTAAGGTGCATAGAAGAGTCTGAAGCGTCAACTATCATTTAAGATATCCATGGCAGAGAATGTGGCTCGCACATGAATGGGCTCATGCTAGCCAAGAAGATCTTGCATCTGGGCTATTACTGGTCAACTATTGGAAGCCAATTGTTGTTGTCATGTAAAAAAGTGTCACACTTGCTAGTCTTATGCCAACCTCATCAAAGCACAATATTCAGAATTACATAACTTGACTAAGCTTTAGCCATTCTCTATGTGGGGTACCAATGTAGTAGGGCCCATGCCCCGAAAAGTAGCTAATGGACATCGGTAAATCATAGTGGCTATCAACTACTTAACAAAATGGGTAGTGGCTGCCTCTTTATCCACAATCATGATGAATAACACAACAAGGTTCACATGCAAAGACATCATTTGTCGGTATGGTGTCCCTGGCAAGATTATCACAGACAATGCCATAAATTTTTTAAGGAAAGATCTCCAATTGCTCTACCAAAAATTCAAACAAAAAATCTTCAGAAGATGGATGGGGCAATAGAAGTAGCAAAAAAAATCTTAAGAAAATTCTTCAAAAGATGACTTCAAATCATTCTAATTGGCATGAAAAACTGCCATACACATCGTTGGCCTATTGGCCATCCATCCGCACTTCCACTAGTACTACCTCATACTCCCTGGTCTATAGAACAAAAGCTGCCTTACCCATTAAAGCAGAGATTCCTAGTCTCAGAATCCTGGCTGAAGCACAAGTTCCAAAGTTAGAGTGGGCATAAACTCGTCATGATCAGCGAAACCTCATTGATGAAAAGAGATTACAAGCAATAAAAATGGACAAGCCTCCCAAAGGCATATATGCCAATCGCTTTCAACAAAAGGGTTAGGCCAAGAGATATAGAAGAAGATGACCTCGTCCTCAAAAAGGTTCTCCCACACGAACAAGCACCCCAAGGACAGCCTTGACCAAATTATGAAGGGTTTTTCATTGTCAAAGAAAAATTATTTGGTGGTGATTTACTCTTAGGAAACATGGATGGGGAGGATTTCCTTAGATTTATTAACTTAGATCAAGTGAAGAGATATTTGGCCTGATTTACGTAACTTGTGCTAAGAAAATCTTAGAATAAGAAGGCATTTGACTAGTTTATGTTGAGACATCTATTCTGATGTTAAACTCCCCTCAAATTGTCATTCCTATTGGAAGAAAGTAATGGTAAAAAAAAAAAAACAAAACAAAACAAAAAAACAAAAAAACAAAAAAAGAAGAAGGACAAGAAAGAAAAATAACCCTTAGCAAATATAAATTCTCTAGAGATTTTATAAAGTACCATGATTTTCTTCAAACACGATATGACCTTCTCTTTGAAAAAGAGAAATCTACTAGTCTCAACCAAAGTACAAAGAAATTTTGTAGAGAACCATAATCTTCTTTTTGTGAATGGTACTTATGTACAGAACCATAATCTTATTTTCAAAACATCAGAATTTTGTATAGAACCATGATCTTACTCAAATCTTTTAAAGAGACCCCAAATTATCCCTTTAGAATTGTGCCTTGCAAAATTATTCATATCCCTCTATATTTTAAAGAAATTTTGACCACAAGTCAAAGTACAAAAATAAGGCATTTAATCAGATTTTGGCAAAGTATAAATCATCCAGTCCGAATACCCCAGACCCAGGCTTGTTTATATAAGTAGGGGCAAAACAATAAAAAAAGAGCTTAGAATGAAAACCAAGAATGACACTTTAACCCAGGCTTGTTAGTACTCTTTCTAATAAGAGCAAAAAAGAGAGCAATAAAGTTCAAGTTTTGAGTGAAAACCAAAAATGGTACTCTAAATTACCCATCTTTCAAACATCCAAGTACAACAAGGGCATAAGAAAATTTGTCATATTTTCCCCACAAACCAACTTTGATTCACATCGAAAAAAGGTCCATTCCTTATAGCATATGCATACAATATTCAATTCATTTTTTGGATCAAACATACACGACCTTATCCCTATCACAAAGTCCTAAGGGACATGATCAAACCATTTCATAGGGATTTTAGAATAAGGATCCCTCATGGGTAGGCAACAAGCACAAACAACTTAAATGTCATAGTTTAGATCATCAATCAACCAATCTGGACATGCTCCAACAACAAAGTATCAAAATATGTGCCTTCTTCAGAATTGCTTAGGACAACTTAGTTCAAAAAATTATAAACATCATAAATCATTTCAATCAATGACCAATTTTGAGGACCACACAAAAATAAAGGGGGGGGGGCGCAATTCAAAGGTCGCATTCAAAATAGTCCTTGAGGCCATTTTGAAAGCTACTTTCAAACAATCATCAGGCCATCTTGAAGGACGCATTCAAAATAATCGTTAAGGACATTTTGAAGGCCACTTTCAAAAATAACCATTGGCCATAATGAAGGCCACATTCAAATTAATCATTGAGACCATTTTAAAGGTTGCTTTCAAACAATTGTCAGGCCATTTTGAAGGCCGTGTTCAAAACAGTCGTTAAGGCCATATTCAAGGCTGCATTCAAAGTATCCCTTGAGGCCATTTTGAAGGCCGCTTTCAAATAATTGTTAGGCCATTTTGAAGGCCGTATTCAAAATAGTCGTTAAGGCCATATTAAAGGCCGCATTCAAACAAATCGTTAGGCCATATTTAGGCCCCCCCTCAAAAGGAAAACAACACAACAACAAACTATGAGGCAATACTGAAGGCCCTCTCTAGAAAAAAAATATTAAGGCCATGTTGAAGGCCACCATTAAAACAGACCTTGAGGCCCTCTTGAAGGTTGCTTTAAAAAATTTGGCAATCTTAAAGGTCACAAATCATCATCTTTTGGCCATCTTGAAGGCTATAGTCTAAGCAAATCATGGCTAACCCAAGCTAGCGCAAAAAAAAAAAAAAAAAAACAAACCACACAACTTTTAGACAATAAAAAATCCTTAGGCAAATCCAAGCCACAAAAATTCTTTTAAATAAAAAATAAAAATCAATCAATCAATTAAACCACTAGGTTGATTCAGGCCACAAAAATTTTGGGTTGACAGACCAGCCATTGACAAAGTCTATTGATGATGCTTTTCGGGTGTGAGTAGTGTCGCAATCACACCATAACCTATTTACTATCCATGATGTAATCCCTTAAAGGTAGTGTAGACATAATATGTAACACTAATCTTTCAGAATCACCACAGCTTTCGAAGCAAGCTTGAAAACTTTTCTCCTAATTGAAGCCCTATCCACCATTCAAGTTCAGTAATTTCATGTCAATTTTATGTTACAGAAAGGCAAAGTCTATTGATGCTGCTCTTCGGGCATAAGCAATGTCACCATCATACCATAGCCTATCTATTATCCATGATGTAATCCCTTAAAGGTGGTCCTGACATAATATGTAGCACCAATCTTTCGAGATCACCATAGCTTTTAGAGCAAGTTAGAAAACTTTTCTCCCAATTGAAGCCATGTCCACCATTCAGGTTTAGTAATTTAAAGTCAATGTGATGTTATAGAAAGGCAAAGTCTATTGATGCTGCTCTTCGGGCATAAGCAATGTCACCATCATACAATAGCCTATCTATTATCCATGATGTAATTCCTTAAAGGTGGTCATGAGATAATATGCTGTCGCTTATA
>JAOXJP010232138.1:0-10520 GCA_025762735.1 Platanus orientalis | reverse complement strand
ATGGATTTTATTCTCAATTTGGTCAAATAAAAAGATTTATGAATTATATTTTGAAAGGCCATCAATATTTTTTATTACTATTAAAATCGTCAAGAAATTAATGTCATAGATAGTCTTTAGGATTGATTTCAGTTCCCAAGAGGTAGTTTTAAACCCCTTTCTTTTTTAATTGCTGCTTTAATGTGGGCACTACACCCACACTCTGAAGCAAGCAGTTGTGTTCTTAGGCACCACACCTGAGCCTTAAGCCTTAGACAACAATTTTACCAAATTGATGTCATGCCAGACACTGTAACTGGTTATAGCTGATTCAAGAAAGGTTGGTTTTAAAACCTTGGTTTGAGAATACATGGACAATAAGTAGAGGAATATGTAAGGTTTTCAAGGGTAAAATCTAGGGCTTCCTAATTGATATGGAAGCCGGTTTTGGCTCATTTGCAGGGTGAATAGAGCATGGCCTTTTGGGTTTCTTGTGTTGATGTTTGGGAGTTTTTTTTTTTTTTTTTTTTTCCATGTTTTATATTTACATATTTATTAAGCTTCCTTAATGTAATAGGCATGGTCTTTATTTTTTATATTTTATTATATATTATTTTTTATGTCAATTACGGTTGAACCATATAAACCATCACTTAATTGGTTCGATGTCCGATCCGGTTCTCAAAACTATGCTTTTAAACTCCAATTAAGAGAGCCATGACGAGGGCCGAGAAAGCAGCTTCAGCTTCCTCAGCAGAACCGGAAACAGGCTTCTAAGCTTGGGCAGTAACGAAGTTCCCTAAAAGTCTCTAATGATAGCACCTGCTTTTCTCCGTGGCGGATTGAGAATGCACCATCAAAATTAATTTGCAAAAAGCCCCATGGGAGGTGAATTTGACTGAGCTGGCCCAATGAGAACTTGGCTTCTCGACCAGAGTCTCCGAAGCTGAGAGCTCCTCGAGATATCTGATAGCATCAAAGGGGAGGTCATTAACATTAGGCATGCAGCCTTCATAAACAAGAGTATTTATGTTCTTCCAAATAAGCTAGTGCAAGAAGGCAATATATCTTAACGTGCAATGCCTGTCCTCTTTTGTGGGGAATGAAGTATTTAATCAGCCTTTAAGCCATTCGGAGAAGAGGATGGAGGGGTAGGAAGTCTTAACGTATTTCAATAGGAAGAGTTTCTTAAACCTAGGGAAAGGGCAAACTAGATCAAAGAGACGTGAGGACAACTGACCAAGCAATGAAATGTAGTTTTTGGTTGACTGTTACATCTTGGGCATAGAGGAGAGTGTTTTATCCATTAGATTGGAATCGATTGGAATTTTGGAAGATTCAAAATATTGAATTTTAGCAATAGCTCATTGTTTTGATTATTTGTAAAATAAAAATAAAAAAATTATCTGACAAGCTCGATCAATCGAAAGGGTTTCAATCGATCGACCATAAAGCAATATTTAAGTCTACTCATTCGATCAATCGAGCATGATCATAATTTTATATGCATGAATTTGCCTGTTGGAATCTTAATTCCAAATCTCTTTGGCTAGCTGCCTAGCATTTTAAAAACTTCACGTATTTAAGCCAATCCAAAAAAAAATACTACTAAAAGAAGATAAGCTAATCCAAAATTAGTTAACCAAATGAGCTGAATCAAGGAGTTGTCTTCTTCCTTTAACATTGCTAACTAGGGTTATATGTGAAATCTATATTTCATCAAACATTCAGGAGGTGGACTTTCAGATAACAACATATAAGAATATTGGTATTCATTTTTCACAAGGATTTGTTTACACATTACAAAAGCAATATTCTCTTGTGTTTTATATACAACAAGAAAGAGAAGAACGTAACCCCACAAGCTACTCCAGTTATAATCAGGACCCAGTTGAAGGCAGATGGGTGATTGAAAATTGTGGGTGTGAAGTTCATCCCGAAGACTCCAGTCACAACCGCAAAAATTGTAGCCACAAAGGTAGCCGCCGTGAGGAGCAACTCAAATTGGATCAGCTGGTTCTGAACATTTCCCTGTTTATACCCAAAGAATGTAAATTAGAAAATGGTTAGGTTCTTTAACGCATGTTGGCCATTCTCACGAGAAGGCTCGACTAATGACATTTCCATCAACTCTCACCAGTTTAATGTTAATGAAGTCCTCGGTGTCATCTATGTACTCTTTGAGCTGCAATACCATAAACAAGAATAAAAATTTTCAATATCATGTGCCTAAGTAGTACTGTAAATTTGCAATACTTTCCCTGTTGGTTAGCCGAAGAAACACAATTTACAGGCATGTTTCCAGCCAATAAACAATGACACAGAGGTGTCTCAGGAATTGCTAAGACTTCCCCAATAAGAAAGGTTCTAGTAAAAACTTCCTACAAAGTAGAGCATCATCCCTTACCGATAAAAGCTTACTGAGGGTGTTGTCGATGACAACAAAATATGATTCAAGCAACATTTCAAGCTCTTCGATGTTCTGCCCATTATTAGACGACCCCATTAAGCTTCCATATTTGCTTGAGCTCAAAACACTGCTCAAAGTATCCAGTTTATGAACCCCACTAAATGAATCCACTGGTGAAGATGGAGCAGAGTTTGACACCTCCTCAGCTAGGAGATGTCGCTCAGATAAGGAATAAACCTCCCTTCTATCTTTCTTTGCTGTCAGGTACATCTCAGCCATGTCCCCATCATCATTCATGAGATGTTCCACCTCATCAAGAACCTGGAAAGCTGATATAAGAGCTAATATTCAAGGAGACAAGTGGCAATTGAAAAGCAATGGTAATTATACCTTCTGAACTCGGCGAGTCAATGCGAGGAGATGGCCCTTGAGTCTACGAACACGTTCTAGATTTAGAGTGCTAATGGATGATGCTAGTTCATCTATCACTGGATATAGCTCCAATTCCAGTTCCTTTACCTGTTAAACCTGAAAATGATTAAGGGATACAGGGATCTCTTGGTTCAAGTAATAAGAATAGCAAGACTTCTTACAAAATTGATAAAATTGGCTTCATAGTTCTATGATTCAGAATATCAATTCCTAATTGACCCATTTAACTTCTATATTTGAAGTTGTGAGAGTATCCATGCATGTTGTTTCAAGCCTTCAGTTTTCTCAAGGGTTATTTATGTAGATCAAAATTTGGAAAGATATAAGTAGAGAAGTATTGGATCAAGATAAATGTATGTTTACCGTTCACACAAGTACATGAGATAGAAAATCTTAGTAAACTAAATTTATATACAGTATAATGAATAAATATTAGCTGAAAAATGAAAAGAATATGAACCAAAGATTTGAACAAGTATGGGAGTTAGCATGAATATTGCATGTGATTTCTTACTAAATGGAATATGCTTGCTATATAGTATAGCTAGTAAAAGTCCACAGCGGTTCACTTGGGGATTCGAAGTTGTGGTTACATGTTACATCTAGCTTGGGTATGATTTTACAGGAAAAGGTAGTTGTATACAAATGCCTAAAGAAGAACTTTGCAATCTATTATTTTGTGGAGCCTGATGTTACTGATGATCATCCAAGGAGGTACTGGTTCAAGCCATGAAGATTAACCCTAAATTCCTTGGGGGTAGTTATATGTATTTTTCTGCGGCTAGGGCTGTGAAGTTTTGCACATATTTTCTTCCAGCATAGTGACACTTCTGCAGCTCCATGGTTTTTCCCTGATTCAGGGTTTTCCACGTAAATCATGTGCTCTTGTGGCATTCTTGTTTTGTTTGCTTTTAGTTTGATTAATATTGCATCCCAGGATCAAGGATTAAGTAACCCTAAACAAAGTCACCATGGTAAGTCATTGGGGCTGCGGTTATTACATACCTGACTCTCAAGAGACATGCATGTTAGCTCCAAAGCCAGCTCCAGAGCCTGGAATTCGAAAGGCAGGTCATCTGAATCGAATCACTACAAAATGTAAGCTTTTCATCCATAACTCATTTCTAACAAATTGAAATTTCCAATAACCACACTACGATGGAAGAGGTGCGAACATATTCACTTTTCATATTACCATAAAGTGCTAAAGATAAAACTCACTAGAAAAAATTCTTCAAAATCCAAATACAGCAATTCTTTAGGATTTTGTTTTAAAATACACTTAAAAATTATAGAAATCTCAGTTACAGCTAAGTTTGACTATATTCCTTAATTTGACGTGAAGATAGGTTACATGTTAGCTATTTTTTATTTTTATAATTGATGAGACGGTTGGCTATTATTTTAGAAATTGAGTGATTTTCCAGTAGTAAGTAAACTATGAACACTCTATTATAAAATGAGAGATGGATTTGTAAAAGAAAATATACCATTTCTATTAATATCCTAAAACATACTAACTAGGATCAGGATAACGACTTATCCTATCATCATACTCCATCTAAAGTTTTACTGCTAGAGTTTGGGAGTTTTTTTCCTGGGAGGATATGCATCTTGAAGTTGGTGAATGGCATGGGCGATGTAGATGCTATTATAAATTGGCAACATATCCTATTGAGGATATATTTGATTCACTCTTTCATACGACATAATTATGACACGCTTTAAGGTCATGATATGGGGGTAAGGCTGCGTACATCTTGCCCTCCCCAGACCCCGCGTTAGCGGGAGCCTCGTGCACTGGGCCGCCCTTTTTTAAAGGTCATGATACCCTTTCATTATCCAATCTAAATAGGTTGAAAGCCAATCAAAGATGTTTATAGATCTCATAATTAAAGCTATTCAGAAAACCTTTTGATACATTTGCCTGCATGACTTCCATTGACTAGTGTAATTGCCTACTGAAAACTGATGCATTAAGCAGGTAAATGACCTCTTCATGATTGAATCCACATGCACATTTTTACAAATACCGTGGAATTGTTAGAAGCAATATAATTACCAGTTTGACTTTTGCTTTTCTGAAGGCGCTTGCAGAGTTCTGATTCGTACTGTACAACACAACTATCCAAGGAATTCATAAGGATAATCTCATCGGCTGTAATTATACACCTAATCTGCTCAAGACTGACTACAATTGCCTTCTCTCTACCTAATAGTGTAGAAGGATAAATGAACAAAGGATCCAAAAGCCGAAGATCTCTGGCGGGCAGGGAACAACGCCTCATTAGAGTGGCCTTATCAAGGTCCAAAACCTTTGAGTTCCTATTCCGATCAATACGTATCCAAGAACGACTTCCATGATGACCTCTCTTCTTCATACTTGATAACCAAATCCCTGAAAGGGAGGAAAATTCACAGGTCCACCCGCATCAAGTCTAGAACAGCTATGAGAAGAGACAGGCTTGGTTAGATTGGAGGGAAGAAATGGAGTCTGCAATTCTTCCACTGCCTTTATCTTTCTTTTTTAACTGAAACCCCAAAACTATCTAGTGAACAGAACTCCACATAGTTACAAACTGATGCAAGTTGAAATTCCAACCCTTTAATCTGTAGCCTGGTTTTAGTACACTGGGATGAAAATTATTTGAACTTACAATTCTTGTAATCTTTATTTTACCCACATCTTTTTGCGCATTAATAAAGTGAAGCACCCTGCCTGCAACTGAAAGCAAATAGCAGACCCAAAAAATTGAATGTAAGTAAGTAACCTCCTAGAATACCAATGAGTTTATAAGCATAATATCAGATCCAATGATCAAGATGGAAAGGCAAAAGAAAAACCCAAAACCCTCATTTCAAAATTCTCAGCCATAACAAAGAAAACAATCAATTTAAATCATTAAACTAATCTGATGGTAACTTGCATTATTTTCCCTCAATAAACCTTGGATATTTTTGAACATCTAGACCCTTAAATTGCCAATTTCAATCAGTTTATCTCCAAATGATTTCCACTGTGCAAGATACAGAAAAAATATATATATACTCAGCATACAGAGGAATATCAATTAAAATTATTCAACGATTCAGATCCCACAGAAGATAAAATTGACTAGTGTACAAACATTAAAACCCTATTTGCTGCTTAATATCTTCCATAATAACAAAATAAATTTATAACCACTCATAAAATGCAGGTTTCAACTATATAAAGCTATATACACTTTCAACATGGAAATCAATTTGTATTAAACAAGACATACCAGCATCCCACCCCATAATCCCATCAACTACTGCTGAAAATGCAATCGCATAAAGAAAAAGAAAAAGAAAAAAAGACTAAAGTAAAAAAAAGAAAAACTAGTTTGAGAAAGGATTCAAAGTCATGTTTGGATTAAAGGGAAAATATACCTCCTGAGTTAACTTCACAATTCAGAATACTGGACCTGAAAAAGGTGAGATCTTGATGGTGAAAAGTGATGGGTTATCTTCCCTGACACTGCAACAACAATAGCAGAAATCCCTGAAGAGATTGTATTCAGCCTCCATGAGAAATATCTTTTCTTTGTCCTCACTTTTGTGGTGTTCGTCTCCAGGTCCAGTTGCAGTAAACACAGTACCATATTAGCATTGCATGTAGTGGGATTTCTTTTCCACCACGGAAAGTTGAAAAACCAATAGCAAAACAGATAGGGGAAGAGCCCAGGAGGACGTCAAGAATTAAATGTGAAAGTGAAGTCAGCAACTTTTCCATTCATTATGAGTTTTTTTTTTTTTTTTTTTTTTTATGATAAATCATTATGAGCTTTTGGACGAAAGATTTAATTGGCATGGACCCCATAATAAGCAATGACTAATTGACAAGTACTACCCCAACGAAAAAAAAAGGGGGGAAGGATTTGCTATCCCCTCCTGTCCTCAAACACAAAAGGTGAAGTGTGTACGGAAAAAGTTCTGTTGACAAAGTGTCAAGTGTTTATGGTAACGAAACACATCATGTGTCAATCAATGGCCCGCCTACAAAGGCATGTGTCTACACAGACAATCATTCCACCTGTATTTCAAATAAAAAAACAGGCATCTATAAAAATACCCAAGGATTTGGTACGACCCCTTAAGTTAGCTTGGCATCAACGACCGACAAATCAGCATCAAAAAGTGAAAAACATGCCAAAAAAATGTAAATCACTTTTCCAGTGTTATTGTATTGACCCCTGATGTTGGTCTGACACTGGGCTAATTTAGGGGTACACCAAATCTGAGGCAACAAAAGTATCTATATTTATATAAGGTTAAAACCATTTAAAAAAAAAGTGTTCAAATGAATATTTGCACCGGGGCATTGAAATCAAAAAATAATCACATGTCAACATGTGGTATATTGGGGTAAGGAGGACAAACAAATTTAGGTGCAGCAGATCCTTTTACCCAAAAAAGAACAGTGACAAGTTAATGACTTCAAGTTGGGCTGGGATTAGGTACGAAAATCAGTTTTTCCTGATGTATTAGAATGACATCAGAGGGCTGACACATCAGTGCCAAAAAGTGACTTTCACTTTTTTTTGGGGGGGGGGTTGTTTATGGCTTTTCAATTTTGATGTGTCCACCCCCCCCCATGCCATTCTAATAGATCAGGCAAAGCTGACGTCGGTTCCTAATCTTTTCCGCTTGAAGTTGGGCTTCGGATTTGAGATTTGGGATAGGCGGTTGTGAAATTAAGCACAGGAAGTCCAGCAGAGGCCAGAGGAAAATAGTACAGCATTTCTAGTGTATTTGACACTTGTCTTGTGAAATTAACGTCCGTTGATCCTGATGATGCTTAAGGGAACAGGTGTCAACACACCAGTAAAGGACTTAGGATCTTCTACACCACATCCTGTATAAGTTAAACTACATTGAATTGATTGCAATGAATGTCTCTACACCACAACTTGTATACAAAAGTTTTAAAAACTTCCCTTCTCTTTTGTTGGATTTTTAAATTTTTGTAAACTTATTTTCGCTTTTTGAAACCATTACATATTAATGCATTCTAACTTACTGTAGAGAAAGAGAATCCGCCCGTAGGGTTTTAGCTATACAAACCTTCTGAAAAACTCATTAATTTGTATTTTTTTTTTTTTGAGACAGAATGATTGTCTTTGATGAAAAAACCTCTGTAGGTGTGCCACAGACTGACATGTAATGTGTTTTTGAATTTGGTGCTTCTTTTTGGACACTTATTTTCAATTGAACACTTTTTTAGACAATTTTAATGCTAATACATCTCGTGTCAACTTATAGTTCATCACAGAGACTCAAAGACACTGTGTCATCACATAACACATTTGTTTGGGAAATCAATCACGTAGGCTATACTCTATAAAAGTGAAGGTGTCTCGATTTAATTGGCTCCATTTTATCAAATTTCAAGGGGACAAAATTTCCAAAATGAGCAATTCTATGATCTCATTGCTCCTTTTGTTAATAATTCTACGAAGCATACTTTGAATATTACAATTTGTTACATTTTTTTGGTATGAGAAGACTGGAATCTTTTAAGTGTTACAATCAAAGAAAAATGTGGGATCCACCCTTTATGATATTTTATGCCTCCTGCCTTCTACCCCTCTTCTTTCTCCTTGTTACTTTACACTTTTGAACTTTTTTTTTCTTTTTTCATCCAATAAATACGCATCCCAACCACCCCTCATTAATCAATCAAGGTCCTCCCTTTGATGGCTCATTTCTCTTCTAATATGTAAATTAAAGGATCACAAGTCCTTGGTTTATCAAGATTTTCACCCTATAAGGGATACCATGATTTTTATTCAGCCAATTAAACCAAATGCCTGTTTAATTCTACCAAAAATGTGGCGATTTGTGAACCACAATGGATCTATATGATAGGGTCATGTCTAAACTATCAAATCCATGGAAAATTAAGCATGAAATTTACATTTAGCCAAAAGCAAGATGTAGATATGGTTCAAATTGTCTATTTCTTTTTTTAATTTTACAAAATATCCTTATCTTTTTAGGATGAAAAATCTTTTCCTACTTTAGGGATGAAAATAAAATAAAAATTACCTAATTTCAATAAAAGAAGCAGTATAAAAAAATGAGAATAAATATTTTTTTGGTATGACCATGTGGGCCTACATCATACTGACCCTCACAAGACTGGAATGAGCCTGTGAGAACCTGAGCAGGTCCTCCCCCCCACCCCAGCCGTGGGGATTTGACCCTGGGTCTTCCCTAAAGAAGACTAACGCTGCAGCCACCTGCACACGGGGGCATTGACAAAATGAAAATATTAGTGATAATTTAATTCAAAGCTTTACACAACTATATGTTTCAAAGTTAGGAAAAAATGGACTCACTTTGTGGATAACCATTAGCCAGAGACTTTGAATAGTAAATTTTCAAGATTCTTTGTTGGAAATCTATTTTCCTATTATCCTCTAAATCTTAAACCTTGAAAGAGAAGTTTGAATTTGACCTATTAAGAAGTGGACATTTTTATAATATCACAAAATATGCTTAAATTCCATTGATATGATGAGCAACAAAATCATGGCCACCTCCTTGTTCATGATAAGGCAAGTCAGCTCAGAACTCTATTGTTATATTGAGGGAGAGAGAAACATAATTCAAGAGTTATGGTCTGATTTATCATGTTTATGTGGTTTTATTGTTGAGCTTACATGAAAGGGAAAAAGAATCATCTTTAGATCATAATGAATTGTATCTTAGTTGCAACCTATGACACCCTATCCCTATCTTGTTGTATGTTGATTTTTTTTTTTTTTTTAAGATGAGTGTAGTTATGCTTATTTTTACATTTCCTAAACCTTTATTGATTTTTTTTTATGTCCTTTCAATATTTTCTTAATTTTATTTTTCAGTATTTTAAAATATTCCAACAAAACTTTTCAAAATTTTCATAGGACGAAGTATCCATCAAAATTATAATAGCAAGGGTGTGCTAAGCCTATTCCCACCCATGTCTATTTTGGCATTCAAATACAATTTTTATTTTAGGTAAATCATTCAAATATTAATATTAGAATTTCAAGAATTAGAAATTTTAGAATTGGCCACGATTCCAATTAAAACCCCTGAACCAAATACAACATCAAGGTTATGTTTAGTTGGTTTAAAAGGAAGCAAATGCTGGGTTCATTATTTATTTCGGCCTTAAGAGAAGGTCCAAGCTCATTTCCAGCTAGCTTGAACTAGATCCTTTCTTCAATTTACTTAAATGAACTGAAAAAATAACAATCAAAAAAATCTTTCATTTATATAAGAGGGTATTTAGATTATAAAAAGAAAAAGATTTCATTTATGTTTCAGAGGTTGGTAAAATATAAATCTAAGAAAATTAAAATAAAATCCCCAGGACCTACTTGGGTGCATTGAGCTCTCTCATATTTTAGCCAAAGATGAGGGTCCTTGCCATTACACCCATATCAATAAAAATCTGACCTTATAAGTGAAGCAGGTGGGCTAATAATAGGACCTAACAGTTGGATCATTTGGTATAATAAAGGCTGAAACCCTGATAAAGTTGGATGCTTGATGGGTAAACTGACCACTTTGCCATTTCAATTTTCTTGTCAACAGCAGAACATCATCTTCCCAAGAAAATTACCAAGTGTGGCTCCTTAGCTTTTTTTTTTTTTTTTTGGGGGAGGGGGGGGGGGGGGGGGGGGGG
>JAOXJP010232137.1:0-10520 GCA_025762735.1 Platanus orientalis | reverse complement strand
GAGTCTTGATGCCTAAATGTTGTTATGCTGTCCTTATGCTATCACATGACCCGAGTCAAAATTTGGGTGCTGACAAATGGCACAGACAATCACATGTGTATGTAGTGTTTATGATGAACTATAAGTTGACATGTGGTGTTTTAGGGGTTGAAAACATATAAAAAGTGTTTAGTTGAAAATAAAGGTGTTCAAGAAGAGACATCAAATTCAACAATACATTTATGTCAATCAATGGCACACCTATAGAGGTCTGTGATGACACAGACAATCATTCTCCTAAAAAAAAAGAGTATTCAAATGAAAAATATGAGTACTTAAAAAGATGCACTAAATTAAAAAAACAATCACGTGTAAGCCTGTGGTGTAGAGACACAAGGGACAAACAAATTTAGCAAAGAAGATCCTTTTCAACAATGATACACTTGGAATGGTTTTGTAGAAAAGTTGTTGTGAAACCAATTTCAATAGATTTATAGTGATACACAAACTATAATAAAAACTATGGCCCCCAAACATCACAAAGAATTAACTAAAAATACAAATTGGTATATCTATTAGGGTGCAACATCCTCTACACCAAGGTGTACGTCCACCACCCGGGTGATCATCACACATGAAAGGGAATAGGCCCACCCAGTGCTGAGGATATGACTCTTACTATTGGAAGTCATGAAAGGAAGTTTCATATTTTTGCCTCTCTAGCAAGAATCACAAATATCAAAATTATTCAAAACATCTAAAAAATTAAAAAGTTTATTTGAATGAGACATGACTATCTTTAAAGTCCAATGACAACACAAGTGATGCTAGATCATAGTTTTGAAAACCGGACCAGACCGAACGGTTGATTCCGATGTCACATCCCCAAAAATATATACCACATTGGGTGTAATATCCCATGTTGCACTTATAGGGAAAATCTTTAATTTTACTCCTATAAGGGTAAAAATTTTCATTTTACATGTATAGACTAACCTTAGAGTAGTTTAGAAAACCCTTTGGACCAAGTTAGAAGTTAGGAACCCAAGTTAGACCACGAACTGTTCAAGTCTGGAAGATGCCCTAAGTGTGTATTGGGGTAACTTTAAGGACAAACTTATACCAATCCCAAGATAATTTGATTATGAGCCATACATCATTGGAAAGTTCTTCAACTCTTCTTTTTAATTCATTAAACATCGTGCAATTACAAGTTTTCTAAGAAATCTTGTGAAAATTCTCCCACAAGGTGTCTATGCTAACAAACTCATAGATTTATGGTAACTTTATAGGAATACCTGTACCAATCCCAAAAGAATTAGAGTTCAATTCATATACCATTGAAAAGTTCTTGAAGTCTAGTTTCTAATGAAACAAACAGTGAGCGATCCTGAGTTGTGTGTACAAAGTTATGGCCAAATTACCATAAAGTGTTCATGTTAAAGAGCTTAGAGCACTCCACTTAGATTTGGGTTACTCCACCATGGTTAGAGCACTCCACCATGGTTTTGGAGTGCTCCACCAAAGCTCGAGGCCGTACAAAAGGATGCAAAACTCTCCCTAGAGTGCTCTATTTGAGGTTGGAGCGCTCCAATACCCCCACACATGTAGGATCTCATGTTGGATGAGGTATAACTCTTTTAAATCCTAATAAACCTCATTTAAGTCATTGAGCCTCATTAGAACAAATGGGGAAAGGGTTCGAGAAGTTTGGGAGAAAGGAATTTTTTTTTCAATTTGGTAAGTTTCACTCTTAAACTTGAAAAATCTTGTTAGGATGGCTTATTTTCTTCCTATATCTTCTTAATTTCATTCTTCTAATGTTAGATCTGCATCATTTTATAGAGAATAGAGGGAAAGGAAAGAAGGTCCTTCTTCAAGATCTTCTTAGCAATTAGGAAGAGAAGCTTGGGTAAATAGTTACACAAAGCTTACTCTCTTTTTGTTTATTCTTAGGCTCTTAGAAGTCTTATAATGGTAAAATTTTGAGTTTATGAATGCTTTCTCATATGTTTGTGAAGCATTTTTTGTTAGGATCTTAGAAACCTTACATCTTGTGGTGATTTGTGATTAGATCTTGTCAATTTTTGTTAGGATCTTAGAAATCCCTATTTTATACTATGTGCATGCTATCTATATGTATTTTCTTGAAGTGATA
This sequence comes from Platanus orientalis, assembly GCA_025762735.1. Lineage (NCBI taxonomy): Eukaryota > Viridiplantae > Streptophyta > Magnoliopsida > Proteales > Platanaceae > Platanus > Platanus orientalis. The sequence goes on along the minus strand of JAOXJP010232137.1, from coordinate 8,383 downwards.
AATCTCATGCATTGTGAATGCTTGAAAACTAGGATTCTATAAATAACTCTATAATTTCCATGAAAGATATTGATAGATGATTAGCTTGATTTTTCATGACTAGTATGATTATTTGAGTTGGTGATGAACATCTCTTAAATATGTTGATTAAAGATAATGCTAGAAGATAACTATGAAACATGTTGATCTCTATGTAAATATATTAGTATGTTATTGTGTGTAAATTGCTTAGGATACTCTATAGAATGATTCAAGTAAGATATGCTTAGAGATAGTGAATGATTGAATGACATTTACGATTGAATTGTTATCTAGATCACTGTTCATGTCATGTGTATATATTTTAGGATGTTTGAAATATATGTAGGATTTTATGATTTCCCTTATTGATAAGGTTAAATAATGATTTATTCATATTGCACACATTCTTGATCTTGTTAACATTTTTATATCATGTGAATATAGTGGTTTCTTGTATTATGATTACATAGTATGTCAAGTAATGGTAAGATGATTAAGAATAGACAATATTTAAAATGAATGAATGATTAAAAGAATGAAATGGGATAAGTAAAGAAAGTAAAGACAAGTGCTTAAATAATAAAGGTTCCACTATTGGGAGCTAAATAATGATTAATATTAAGTGAGAAGTAAAAGTAACTAAGATATAAAGGATAAAGAACATGATAGTCTTTCCATTAAAGATACAATTCAATAGAAAAGTATGATAACCCTCCCATTTGGGGTATAAACAATGGTATGATAACTGTTACAACTTTTATAATACTCCCAAGTACAGGATGTCACAAAGTAATACATACTCGGTGAGTCTAAATTCAATCCATAGGGAATGGGTGATCTTTAGAAAAGATTAATGGTAAAAAAAGAAAAACAAAATTGATTATGCGGGTTTTATTTTCTTGATCCCTGAAAATTGATTTTGTTGAACATACTATTTTGTAAACATTAAGGTTCAAAGATCCACTCACAACAAATCTATGGTATTTGCCAATGATTCTAATTTATAACTCAACTGAAATTCACACGTAGGATTATTCCAATTGGATGTTTTACTAATTGTTTTTCTCAAAAGTAATTCTCAAAAGATGAATTCATCAAATTGATTGACTTGATACATAACAAAACAAAAAATTTGATTAGCAGGAAATTCTAAGCATTCACCTTACCCGAAGTAAACAGTAAATCAAAGAATTATACAAAAAAAAAATGCTCTTCTAAATAATAAAGTCAATCAAAGACATGAAAACTTACATTGAAACCATATAAAATCATCTAGAAAATACCAAAAAGTTGTTGTGGCTTCACTTCTAGCCTTGGCAAAAGATTTAACAACTCATAACTAAAAAAAAAAATCAAAAACTAAAGAAAAGAGGAAGAAAAGTTAATAAAAAAGATATCTTAAGGGATAATCCATTGCTCCCTTTTATATGTTTTTAAGGTTCCTACAGAAAAGGAAAAAACAAGGAAAATTTGAGAGTGAATCTGTCAAATCCCATTTTAAGAAATTGGGTCAATCTCTAGCTTGTTTTTGACTTATCAAACATTTGAATCTGGCTCGCATTATGAAATACAAAGTTGTGGGTCTTCGAATTTTCTTTTCAGAGTTTTAAATTTCACATCAATCTGATATCGGGGTAAAAAGTTATAGCCAAAATACTGTAACTAACTCAAATTTTTCTATCCAAATTTCTTTCCAAATTTGGTGTTGCAGGTTTCTTCTCTTAGATGTGGGTTCCACACAATTGGTTGGTTTATATTGAAAGGAAAGGTTATTCTTATTTACAAGTAATAATAAGTTCATATGTTATGTAAGAAAGAAAATTTCATGAAAGAAAATGAGAGTATATAAGCTATTAATGAAAATACAAGTCCTTAATATAAGTAAGTAAAGAAAATGTTAAAGAAATAGTAAAATCACATACTCTTTAAAAAGGAGATGAAAGTGTATAAGATATGTATGGAAAAAAGAAGATGTAGACTTAAAAAAATGATAGGTGAAGACTAAAAGAAGAATAATGAAAGCTGTTTGAAGTGATAAGTAAAATTTGATAAAGTGCTAAGTATTAAAAGTACCTAACGAATGAAAATGCTAAGGATAATGGTAAGTAAGGAAAAATGAACTATGTTAAACAAGATAAATGGTAAGGGTTTATAAAAGCTATAATTAAACAATAACTTATAAGGTAAAGATAAATTTGTAAGAAATGATGTTGATCTACAAATGCCACACCATGCTAATCGTCTTGTTATAGTTATTAAATGCTTAAGAATGATATATGTTTACCTTAAAGTAGTTTATCTATGATTATTCTTGTTGGTAATATGTAAGTCATGCATGGAAACTATTAGAAAAGGCTTATAAGGATTACACCAATGATCCCTATCATGATATGTTTAGGAAATGCTTACCATGACATTGTATACTCATATCGCCATGCACATATAGTAGAAAAATACCATGTATAAGTATAATCATGTACATTGTCATGCGTAAACATTTGAAAAATGTTATGTATAAATAGAATCATGTGTATTGCTATGTAGAGTTCCTACATAATGAACCATGGTGATGATTCTATAGATCTTGTGATGACTAGTAGACAATGTATGTACACTAGCATATACTTACACGCTAGAAATTGGTACATATTTTATATGGAGATATATTCAGTATTTTATATTAAAAGATTCATGTTTTATTAGTTTGGTTCCATAGTAGGTTTTGTGTACTTACTTACAAGCCGTGGATTTCACCCATCTATACCATTTTTTTAGATGTGATTTAGTGTAGGGGCACCACTTGGAGTACCTTAAGGTCGAAAGGAAGGCATGCGGCAAATTATTTTCTTTTTTATTAATTTCAGTTTTTTTTTGGACTCTACATTTTGTATTATACCTTTTGAGATGCATTAAGTTTAAAGTTCGACTTTTGATACTTGTAGTTTCATATTTGAGTTGTGATGATGAAGGTTTTAGCTCCTATCATGATGGGAGATTAGTGACATGATGTTATTATTATTTCCATTGTACATGAAGGCTTATGATTAGATGTAATTGATTCTTATCCGCTGCACATGTTATGTCTAAGGTTAAGTTTTTTAATAACCTACAAGATAAGGTAAAAATATGAAAAAAAAATTATAGTTAATGGTTTATGGATTTGGTTTATAGTGACCCAGATTCACAACAAAATCAGGTTATGAAATTTGGGGTCATTACATTGGGGCCTTAGGCCCAGAGTGGACATTAATCCTTTCATTCCAAACCATAGCTATAAGTAAGCCTAACAATTTCTAACAACTTTATATCTATCAATTTAATTTAAACATCTCTTAGTTGAGTTCACCAAACTAATAAAATCGAAATCAAAGCCTAATTAAATAAATAAACATAAGTTTATGAAATAAAGAAACGCATAAAACTAAATCTCCTAAACTCCAACGTCCTACCTCAGAAATCTCTTATTTGCACCTAAAGAGTCCCTTCATCTGAAAAATATTTGTCAATCATGGGTGATGTTGACGAACTCGTAAGAAATTTTACAACATATACTAAGGAACATGGGTCAAGGAAAACACAAATATTTTCATAAATCCAAATATAGAATCAAAGTAAAAATGTGTGCAATTCAAAAGATGCTTTCAAAACTTAACTATTAAATAAAAATTCACTTTTCTAACAGATGCATTCTAATAATGTCTAACAATTTTCTTTCTTAACAAATATAAGCGGAAAATAGCTTTTATCAAAATGACAAATTGCAACTGAAATCAGATATTGAAAACAAACAATTAGAAGTCACACATACATATACTGAGACTAGCAAACAACAGATCACACATATTATAATGCCTAATGAGGGGGGTACAACATATTTCACCTATTAATGTGACCTGTTGATTGAGTATATTTGATCACATCTATTATAATTCTAGTGAGGAGTTGAATAGATATTTCCCTTATTATTGTGACTCAATGATTGGATATTGATCACACCTTTTATAATCTCAATGAAGGCTAAACGAAATTTTCACCTATGATCCGGTGAGAGGATATTACTATCTAACCCCTAGAAGTGAGGGATCAAAATATATAACAGATAATAGTTCGCACTTATTTTGACCCAATGAGAGGGCCCCATCAATTTTCCTTTTGATGACTAAGCATCTCATATCAAAATCAAAAACTGAAAATTATAGGTCTTGAAAACATATTTACTTTTATACAAGTCTAAAGCAAATATCTTTTAAAAGCAAAACCCATCAAATAACTTACAAGTTCATGGTGTATCATTCATATGATTCTCATGTTCTAGCAAATACATATTAATTTTGGATGTAAAATAAAATAGATTTCTTGACCCACCTAAGAGCACATAAACTTTTCCCTTTAAAGATGAGTATATATTGTTTATCAAAAATCAAACAATGCTAACAATCTTCAATAATGCCTTAATAAATTCTATAAAAGTCACTCGAGTTGGCTAAAATCAGAGAATGGATCAAAACTTAGGAAAATCTCATTTTTATGACATGTATGTAAAATCATAATCGAATCATAAATCAAAACCAATGATAGAAGTCATATTTGCTTGGATTTCCTTGAAACAACAAAATAAAGACATTCAAACCAGAGTTCTAACATGAAAACCTTTGAAAAACTTGTTGGCAACATAACTTTTCTTTAGAACATGACCTTCTAACAATCCTTAACATGGAAAATAGAGCAAAACATAAAGAAACAATTGTTACCATCATTAAACCAAGATTTTAAGAACCTAATAGAATGAAAAAAATGAATGAGTACTCAAAAATCGAATCCCTAAAGCTTTCCTTGAATCCCTTGTTCTTCTTGGCTTCCTCTTCCTCCAAATCATTCAAAACCCAAGTCAAAATTCTAATTTCTTATATCTTCTTATTTCTTAAGTATTTATAGGACTAAAAAGAAACCTTAAACCTCAAATACATGTTTACATAGATCTCTTGTGATAGATCTCAAAAAATCATGTAAAATAGAGTTTCCAAAAATTTCACGATTATGTTGTAAGCACCCTTGACTGGTCAGGATTTTCTGATTGGTCACCGGTCAGCCCAAGAGTTAATTCTTTCCCCAGGCTTCCTGATCGGTCAGAGATTTTTTGATCGGTCAACATTTTTCTAACCAGTCTAGATAACATTTTTTTTTTCTAGTCTTAAGTTACAAAAAGCACTCTTTTACACTAAAATAGTAAATTATCAATTATGCATTAATTTTTTTTGACCTATAAATCATTAAAGAATTTTTTTTAAAATATAATTAGTGTATTCCTTGTCTATGTGGAGTGTTACACTCTCCCTCTCCCCTTAAAATAAATGTAGTCATCTGAATTTTTTACTCACCTTTGTTTTCGAACAAGTGTGGGTACTTTTCCTTCATCTCATTTTCACCTTCCCATGTTACCTCTTCTTCTGAATGGTTCCTCCATAAAACTTTCACATACAAAATTACTTTCAAATGCAGTATGTTTTCTTTTCTGTCTAGAATCTTAACCGGTTACTCCTCGTAAGATAAATTTTTCTTAACTTGTGGAGACTCATACTCTATAATGTGTGCCAGATCTTGCATATACTTTTCAAGTATCGACACATGAAATACACTTTGAACATGTGCTAAATCCATAAGTAAATCTAACTTATAAGCAATAGCTCCTAAAATTACTAGTGTACTAGCAGAATTGTCCTAGAGGTGGGTGAATAAGACTATTTGAAAATTCTTAAGATGTTCAATTAAGTTTTCTAGTCCAATTAGTTCTCTCACTATGTAGATAGTTTCTTAGGCTGGTTACTTAGTGATTTAGAGAGTTTACCTAAAGTTCAAGTTCACTAAGTTTTGTGTTCTTACTATTCTTGCTAATTTATGAATGTGCCAATATATTTAAATGTTGAAATGTGTGCTAGAGATTGCTTAAAATAAATTGAAGACAAATGCTCAATCACACACACACACACACACACACACACACACACACAAAACACAAGATGTATAGTGGTTCGGCCACTCCTAGGCCTACGCCACTTTCCAAAAGCTCCTTACCAAACCTATTGATTTTTAGTAATAGTCTACGACTATTACAAGAAAATTAACAAAACCAAATATCACGTGCTTGGTGTCTCTAACAAGTGCACGTGTGTGGTGCTTCCGGTACGGACATGCTCCATCCTTGGTGTTTCAGGCAAAGACTCACAAACCTTAGGTGTCTCCGACCAAGTTACTCATAGCTTCAGGTGTCTCGAACCAAGGCAATCACTAGGAATAGCGAAAGTGTGTATGGAGATAGCTCTCCTAGTAATGGGCTCCCAATAACCAAATGTATGAACAATGTAGCTCAACCGTCAAGTTTCTAAGGAAGCCACTAAGCCTCTAAATAGGAAAATGTGTATACTAATGCAGCTCTACACAATAGAGACGCAATGTCTAATGTGTGATGGCCTCTACAATAGACTAATATGAAAGTATAAGCTCAGAACAAAAACTATAAAAAGATATTCAAAAAACAACACAAGCATTGTGTGAACAATGAGCTATAGTGAGTTGCAAAATGTGCTAACTCAAGTCCTCATTCCTCAGAGATGTAATCTTTGGTGTGAATAGCCTCTAACACATGAAAATGTATAAGAGATGAGCTCAAATGTATGCAACAAAAAATATGAAAGTGAGTCTCAAGCAGTGTGTAGACACAGTGGGTTGCAACGAGTTGCACAGAAGTGTTAACTTTGAGAGCACAAACACTAAAGATGAAATACACAAATGACAAGCTCAATAGTGTGCTCAAACATGGACCAACAATGAATATAACTATATACCAATCAAGCTCAATAGACTCTATAGAGAGCAATAAGTTTTACCTCGAGCTCTAGCTTTCAAAGCTTCTGAAAATAGTTCACTGAGTTGGAAACCTAGCCTCGTGAGCTCAGCAACTCAGAGTGAGCTTAATCAAGCTCATATACTCCCTTTCCTTGAAGTCTTTCAAGTCTCTGTGATTCGGTGTGCCAATATGAGGAAAGGGGATAGCAGAGAAGAGTAGAGTGACAATTGCTCTATTTTACTCTTTCTTTTTAGGTTTTCCAAGCGCCAAAATGATTGCCAATCATTGGCTTTTGTAGCCTAATGATTGGGGCAACATTTTGCCTCGAGATCCTTTTAAAATATCCTTCCATAACGGTAGGATTTGAGCACAAATGACAAGGAAATCAAATTTTGTAATCTGACATATTTCCACCTATGATCGATCCCATGATCGATGGTGAAGGCGATCTTAGTTGATAGATTTCCATTTTTTCTCTGTTTGATTCCTATGCTCAAATCAATGTGAGGCAACTAAGGTAAGGCGATTTTGGACCTTCTAAACTTTCCCTAGGCACATGGTTTAGGTCTCAAGTAATATGAGTTTAGAGAACTTCCATTTTTATACCTTACTTGGAGAGGCTAGATACAACTTGGTGAAGCTTGATCCATGGAGTTCTTGCCTTGCTCCATGAGGTCTTCTTGGGCTTGGTCATGTACACTCTAGCCCACTTTACAAACCACAAACCTTTTGTCTATGAGATTTCCAATGTACACACATACCCTTACAATCTCCCTCTTTGACAATTACATGACAAAACCAAATACATAAAGATATACAATGAAGTACAAAGACAATCTCTATATACAATACAAACCACATTAGCAAAAAATAAACATGGAGAACCATATGCATGTGGAGCTGCTTCATATACCTGAGAATTTGTGCACAAAAAATAGACATAGAGAACCATAAGCATGTGGAGCTGCTTCTGAGAGTAGTTAAATTTGCATATCATGTTTGCAGCTTAATTTCAATATGAAAGGACTATATATATTGCATTATCTTACGTTTTTTAGGAATTTGTTGAATGGCTAATGTGATATATATATATATAGGAATGTAAAATTTCATAATTCTTTTCTTTTGCAGCTTTTGTTTACTCAGTTTCTCGAGGATCAATCCATGTTATGCATTTGACTTGCCATAATCTCCTACACCTTTCTTTATTAACCATGGGATGAAGCCTAAATTGATGTCCCAAACAAGAAGTATGGTGCCGATTTTTTCTATCTATTGATGCAGCAGAATAGCAAGGAGAAGAACATGTCGTCTCCTTTGTTTGGGAAAAACCCTAAACTTCACCAAGGAATAGAAAATCATTCTAAAACTTTTATTAATGAAAAAACTGACTTGCCTTGAAGGCTACAATGCTTTAAATAGAGAGAAGAAACCTTAATCGGTGTTAGGCATGAAATTAGGCTAATTTGGTAAATTTTACCAAAAATAGCAAAAACGAGTTACTAACAAAATCAAATA
>JAOXJP010232136.1:0-10520 GCA_025762735.1 Platanus orientalis | reverse complement strand
GAAGCTTTTTACAGTACTTTGGTTGGAATTTGATTATAGGCTCAACTCCAAGGTCAAAGGCTCACAAGTATTTAACTCAATTGACTCACTTTTATTTTTTCAAGATGACTATGAATTCATCCATACAAGTGTGCAAGCTATTGGAGCTTAGTCCCTTATTTATAGAGTAAAAAAACCACTTCTTGGAAGCACCCAACGGTTATTTTTCAACAGTTAAAAAACTAGCCAATTAAAAGAGACATTATATAAATTTTCTTATTTTGCGACTTTGGACCGTTCCAAAATTGCTTTAACCACTTGGAAATTTTTCATTTTCAAAAAGAGCTAGTCAAGCTAATCATTTTGAATACTTACGGGCCCCGAGCAGACATCGGGATCAAAAGTTATGGCATTTTACTTTTAAGAGTCATTTTTACTTTTCAGCACATTTTACTCTAAGGTATATAGTTCCTTTAAGTCCAATTTTTAATTTTTGTCAATTTGGTCCACCATTGGTCCAATCTTTATAGGACTTTCTCTTGGTTTGGGTGATCAATTTAAATCAACCTATGGTCCATGTAAGGTCCATATCCAAATACCCACTTACCAACCTTTACCAATTTACCTTTAAGCATTAGATCGGTTTCTTAAGTCTACATATCATTTGAGCTTTATCTTAAGATATATTAAGGTCTTCATATTTAACTTGAGTCTCTTGTGGTCATCTTGGCTAAGTTCTTCTTGAGTTTTTTTCAGACTTGTCTATGACTTATATCACTTAATATATATTACAACTTACAACCTTGTAAGACCAATACAAAGACCACACATAACATATACTTAAACACAAGTTTTGGAATGGGATTGGCAATACATTTATACCTAACATAAAGGGTACTTGTCCATTCAGAGCGGAGACCATGTGAACTTTTCTCATTACAGACTTTAGAACATAAATGTTCTATGACCAAAATTGTCTGTAACCGTATATGACCAGACCACAATTTTGCATTTGATGTGTTTTTGAGTTTGGTGCTCTCTTCTGTTGCTACTTTTTGAGCTGAGCACTTTTGTACTTCAAAAACCATACATACCATGTGCCATCCAATAGCATGGTGTTTACACCATAAATTTACCACCATGACGGATGGCCACGTGGCAAAGATTGTTGAGGGAGGTGGCAAGATAATAATGGTTAAAAGATTCTGTTACAAATAGATTTTCAATTTCAAATAAAAGATAGGTGGAAGAGTAAGATTAAAAGAAAAGTCTCAAAATACTAATGGACACTTGGTAATTCGAGGTAGAAGAAAAAGAAGAAGGCATCAATTATTTCTTATGTGGGAAATGGAGGATAATGGGAGAAGTTACAAGAGTAATGAAAGAGATCAAAGGGTGACACATGTACAAAGACCATAACTGGATTAGAAGTCTATAAATAGAGGCTCTGGGGTTCAAAGCAAGGGTTGCACACCAACACAACCTTTTCTACATCCATATTTCCTGTATACTGTACTTAGTTTTTTTTTTTACTTAGCTAAATACTCAGTAACCCTTTACTAGCAATAAAAACACTTGTTTCATTTAGACTTTTGTTCATGGTGTTTCATCAATGGTTCATGTTCATTTTGTTTATATGGAAATGGCTCTATGACTGCATGCATTACATGATTGGGATAATACCCACTGGAAGTTTATTTTAGACTTTTTCTTTCGTCATTCAATTATCGCCTTACTGTAAGCTTTTAGTAAAATATTAAAGTCCTTAATCTCAAGGCAAAGAATTACCCATAGAGGGAAGAACCCTCCCCCTTGTAATCGCCTGATAAATATAAGGGTGGTCGAATGAACCTTGCGGAAGGAATTTCTTGTGAATTCTTCCATACGTTTTGTTTGAATTGGCACCTAGGATTAAATAGTAGACATATTCGTGCCCATGTGGCACTGGCACACCCACACATATCACCTGCCAGAAATTTAGGTTAACACATTATTTTGGCATGCCCGGTGGGACCCATAGATGGCACCAAGGCGTAAATCATAAGACCAAAGTAGGACCACTAACACTGGTTCTATCCTAAAAAATGATAATCAACCTCATGGCTTAGAATAGTCCCCAGAACATGAGGACATTCGACCAAAAGAAGCATTTGCTTCTCACTAAATCACTATGGAATCTCTGGCAAATTCCATAGATGTCATCAACAATCGGATGGATCAAATGCAAAACAACCTGGCTGAGATAATTGAAGCCTTATTTGAAAAAAGTCATGGTAGCATCACGCCATCTCCTAATGATTTAGAAAGAGAAAATGGTGCAAGGTCACAACCATTTTTTGTAAGAAGAAATAATTTATATGATGATAGCAATAATAATGCTAAAAATATTAGAAATGGCCAAAGTGGTCAAAATGCAAGACCATTTTTGCCACATAATAAGAATCCTCCACAAAAAAATGTGGGAGGAAATAACAAAGGAAATCCACCTAACACATATTAGGAGGATAGGGCACATAAGCCACGACCTCCCCTTCATAATCAAGGAAATATAGGTGGACATACTTTTTATAACCACCAAAATCCTCCACATATAGTAGGAAATAATTGTGAAGTACCGCCAAATTTCCATAATGAAAGGAATGGTGGAAATCCACCACCTCCCCCTAATAACAAACCAAGGGGGGCAACAATATCTAAAGCCACCACCAAACGGATATGGATATGATCAAAACAAAATAGGTAACCCCTATGGAAGATTTTATAGGAATCCTCCTAATACACAAAATCCACTATTTGAAGAAGGATTTGGGGGGGCAATACCACCAAAATTTTCTACAAAGAGGCAGGTATCCTCTGAGGTCAATGGGAAACCCACCTGTATACGAGTATGGCCAATATCCTCTTGGTAGAAATAATCAACTAGTTGGAAGGGAGGAATTAGTAAATATAATTAATGAGGTCATGAATCAGACACCCCATAGAAGGATGTCGAGACCTATATATAGAAAATCATACCCTGCTTAGGTTAACCAATTGGTAGAAATGCCAAGAGAGTATAGAGTCTCAGAGTTTACACTTTTCTTTGGAGAGAATGAACAATCGACCGTAGAGCACATTGGTCGATTCATTGTGCAATGTGGAGTGGCATCTTCAAATGATTTCCCTAAACTGAGACTATTTGGCAATTCATTAACAAGAACAGCCTTTGCATGGTATATTAACTTAACTACCGATTCTATTTGTTCATGGAAGAACATAGAAGAAAGATTCTAATCCCAATTCTTTCAGAGAGAACCGAAAGTCTCAATGGTAGATCTATCCAAGTAACAACTACCAGGAGAGTCCACTGAAAGATACTTGTCATGATTCAAAAAGGTAAGAAATCACTGTTGTGTAGTAATCAACACCCAAATTTTGACTCGGGACATCTAATGGATTGAAGAGCAGCAAAGCGGCATTTAGGCATCAAGAGTTTAAGCACCCTAGTTTAGGGAGAGAAAATTAGACCCTAGAGGCATCTCTTGTGATGTCTTTCTTGGATATTTTGGTTGTAAAAAACATCATCCATATGCTGTGTGTAGTGAATCAACCTAAATACATCATTTCTAGTCAAGCTCCGATTCCCCAAGAAGTATTAGTAAGACTATGAGGGTTCACATTCAAGACCACCAAATACATCATCCTTAATTTCTCAAGCCTCCACAACCTTTCCAGTAGCAAAGCATCACAGGCAAAAAAATTACTATTTTACCCTTTGGCCTTTAAAAGCTAAAATTTGATACCTTCATACATTGTCTACAAATTCTTTAGCCTCCATAAGTCCTCCCATGGTGAAGCATCATAGCTAAAGGGCTTTGATTTTCACCCCTTCTAGTAGCATAAATAGAAAAAATTTCATTTTTCCCTTTATCCTTTAGGATTTACCCATGGACCCTCGAATGACCCCTAGAGCTTCTCTCATCACCTAATATGTGTAAAGTCAAGTGCTACACACTCCAATCTCTACCACCTTCAAGGAACTTATCTCAGGGTCAAACTTTTCAAAAACTAGCAACAACCAATTTCTTAACCTTTGAAAACCCTTTGCCAGAAAATGACACTCAATAAGCTCTCAAAGATTCATCTAGTGTCAGAATTCAGAAAGTTCAATGGTCATCTTTCAATCTTGGAGTTATCTTTAATCAATCATTTCACCAAATAAAAGCATCCGAGGTCACAAACCTTTGTGAAATCTTGAATCTTCCCTAAGGGGTTAAAAATTAGTTCTTGCCCCATTTGTCATCTTTTGCTCCAGAATGTTCTTCAGACCTCCAAATTTTTATAAGTCAGTGCCCATCTCTCTAGATTTATAAGGTCCTCGCAAAACCCTCCTAATGGAAAGGAGCATTGGAAAAGTCAACCCACTCAATTTCTCCCAAGTACTTCAAAATGAGCTACACATTCGGGTAAAATATTGTGTACTCAACTGAACCCTGGGAATGCATCAGAACTCTGAAATTCAGTCTGTTAGTGGCCTCCCTCAATAATTCTAAGACCTTTAAAAGCCCATCCCCCTAAAAAAAACTCGATAGCTTCTGTAAGTCTATCCACTATATTTTGTCCAAGCCAAGATGGTACTCAATTTGTCTGAATTTGGCACTCAGAAAGCCCCTGAGAACTCCCCTGGACTCAGAACTCATCTAGGTCATGCCCATTTTCTCAGTTTTTAACTTGCGATTAAAAGACTATTTCACAAGTCAAAGCAACAAAAGGTCCCTGCAAGCCCAACTCTGTCATTCTCCAATGGGCTATAGGAGCAGTTCATCGTCAAGCGACCCTACATCAAAAAATCCCTAGTAACTGCCTAGGAATCCATTGGATGAGTTGTCAACTCCTATAGACTCTAAAGTCTCTAAGATTTGATAAGCCCTAAATCGCACTTACCAAGGAAAACTACAGCTCCCACACTTAAATTTCTAGTCAGGGTCTCTCCGATAGCCCAAAAAGGGGTTTTAAGCCTAATTTCCTACCCAAATATCGGAATTCAAAGTAATTAGAGCCTATGGCTCATAAAAGCTGAGGGGCACCTTTTCTCTGAATATTCTAGAAATCAATTTAACCATTTTACCCCTCTAATATTTATTAGAGAGCATTTGAGGCTCATAAACCCCTGATTTCACCCTACCCTTATTGTAATTTCATTTTGACTGATCCACTGCGATCGAAGCATCCGAGACTTCAAAAATGACACTAAAATTATAGCTTTCTGAGCACAGGAGCTCAAAAAGCATGAAGACCAGTAATAGATTCAATTTTTCCAGAAATTGATTGCAACGCTTCCTTGACATTGCTTGGCAAGGAGAGTAGACTTAGAGGAGATATGTTGTCCTCCCTATGTTCTAAAGTGTTGGGATTTGAACCTTCCCTGACCTGAGGGACGGATGGCTTAGAGGTGAAATATGGTAGATGTTGGAATAGTTTCACCAGTGGAGGGGAACTAGGAACAGCCTTAAGAGGATATAGTAGAAAATGGTTGATATTTGGAGGAGTAATGATAATAGGTTCTAATTGCACATTTTTCGTGTTGATTACTAGTGGCACTGATGAGAAGACCAAGGTCTATGGCTCATTTGGTAAGGATGCATGCTCTCAAGGGAGATGCTAGCAGCTTAGAGATGGAGATGAAGTTTCTGCTAACTTTGAGACCAGCTTCCTTCTTCTATCTACCCCATTTTACCTGGTGTTTCAACGAGGGTTTGAACCCTAAGTCTACCTTATGTGGTACTCTGATGGCCTTGACTGGGTTCTTCCAGTCTTGTGAAAACTTGTCTAACTCTCTATACGGGATAAATTTCATCTTAGCCATCATGCGGAACTTTGGTGGAAGGACCTTGGCTTTTCTTTTCAAGTCTGCTACCTCTTTCTCAATGTGTATCACCTCAAACAGATACGAGGTGTAAGTCTTTGGGGCTTGCAGGTTCTAAACCTCAAGTACCTTTTATCCTGTCATTATAATCATATATGTGTCAACTGGAATAATGACAACTTCATTGTCAATAATGAACTTGACATTCTGATGTAAAGATGATAGGATAGCGCCTGCCTGGTGGATCCATGGTCTTCCCAACAACATTCTGAAGGAGGATGGTATGTTTAATACTTGGAACTGAACATTGAATAATCCCCCTTCTATCACTAAGGGAATGTCTACTTCTCCTTGGCCATGACTAACTGAGTTATCGAATGTCCTTATGGCATAAGGGTAGATTCAACATTGTAGAGGGGGATTCCCAAAGTGTCTAGGGTATCCTTGGTGTAAATGTTTAATAGAACCATTGTCTACCAATATCAAGGGAATGCTCATATCTGAGTGGCAAGCGGTGATATAGATGGCTTTGTTGTTTATGGTGTCACCCTTAGGGATTTTCTCCTTGGAGAAAGTTATGACTCATCACATGGATACTCGTGCCACCATGTTCTCAAGCCTATCCAGTGTGATTGTTGCATCAACAAAAGATTTCTTAAAAAAAATGGGGAACCTCTCTCTATGTCGCTTGGATGTCAATAAAAGACCCAGAATGGATATTTATGCTAGCATCTTAGACAATTGCTCAATAAAGAACAAGAGAGATTTCCGGATGGCTACCTCAAAAATCTCATTCTCTCTTTTCTCTTCTTCTTCTCTTGCTTTCTTCTATGTTGCTATTTCATAATCTTCTTCTACCATCTTCTCTTTCCCCTTACCTCCGCATGTAAGTGACAAGCTTCGAGACTCTCCTCAAGTGTGTGATAAAGGCCATGAGTTCCTCAAATTCTTCATCTATCAACTCTAGCTCTGACACTTCCCCAATCAAGTAATTCAGTGGGACCCTATTCAGTAAGTATTATATCCTGATTGATGGGGATGTTGGTGATTTGGTATGGTGATGATAAGAGGTCAGTGAGTTTAAGGTATGGTGATGGTGGAAGAATGAAATGGGGGGATAAGAAGGGTCATGGCTTGTTGAGCCTTCTTCAAAGTTAGTCATCCCAGTATCAGTGGGGAGGACTATGACTGGGTTGCTTGGAGGGGTGTCCAACATATATGATAACAACTATTCATACTTAGTGGAGGGGATAGTCAAAGGGGAGTATTCATTTAGAGCAAACACCTGGTTGAAATTAGGTAAATGGATGATCTTCTTAGGTTTTGAAACTCTTATGATAAAACTAGAAGGGTTAAATTTTGCATTGGTGAGACCTATGTTATTGACCCCTTTTGATGGTTGGTGGTTAGGGAGTGGATTTTGGATGATGTTGGAGTTTGGTGGAGGATTGGTAGGTGTGGGATCAAATGATACCTTCCGCTCATCGATGAGGTCCTAGATGTCATGCTTTAGTTTGAAGCACCTGTAAAGGGTGTGCTTGGGGGTTCGATGGTACTTGCAAAGCTCTATCAAGTTATATCTAAATGGCAAAGGGTAAGGTGGGGTTCTTGATTCCAACAAATGTAATAACTTCTTCTTGATTAAATTATCTATCACGTACTTGTAGGGATAGGAAAGCTAGGTAAACTTTCTTCTTTTTTTCTCTTCTCCGAGTGCACCCATATATCTCTGCTGGTAAATGAGTGTGCTTGAGGAGGATAAGTAGTGCCATCATATTTCTTAACATGGAGCATCTAGAAGTTGGTGGGTAGCTCACCCCAGGGTAGATGTAGAGATCTTCAAAGTCCATCTCTAAAGGGAATTGTTCCCCCTTCATTAATTCTACCTCGGTGGCCAGCTTGGTCAACATGGTGTTGGTCTCATCCTCCTTGGATGAAGTAACGACCTCTTTACCCTTCTTGCTTGACACTGACGACCCGTATTGCTCCTCCAGATCAATGATAGAGTGGTGTTTTGGTTGGATGTGAACTATAGTGTGGAGAGGGGCAATCGTGTAGATGGGCTTTTGCCTCTAGGACTGATCAAATGTTGAGTCTTGTCCCTGGGGATTGGTAAATAAAGGTTCTAAAGTAGAGCGTTGACCTTGGGAGAAGTTGATTAGGCCTGCCTACTTGAGCAAGAACTTATACATCACCTTCTCAAATTCTGTGAGAGTAAGAATTTGGGTATGTTCTTGGGTATTGGTGTGGCTTTGAGGTGGTGTAGGAGTTTGGGGCTGCGATGAAGAAGAAGGACCTTGTGAAGAAGTGGCAGTCCATCTATGCTTGGACATGAACTCTCCCATCATCTTCTTAAGTTCAGCTCTTTGCCGGTCCGAAAGTATATTTTTGAGACTGCTATAAGGAGGGGGTTGAGTTCTCGATGAGACCTCAGGATGGGTGGAAGGTGAAACACTTATTGTGGATGCTAGCAGAGTAGACTTGTCTACCATGGCTTCACTGAGTTATGCTTTCTTTCTATGTTGTCGAGTCTCTGAAGGAGCTATTATGGCTAGCTTAAACTATTTTTAGAAGACAGTTATTTACTTAGGGAATTCATTTTTTGTATTTTGTTCATTTTTAATAGCCAGAAATTGTTTAACAAGTGCATATGTCATACAAGTGAATTCATGTCTATTTTTCAAGAACACCAGTTTTGGAAACAAAACTTTGTACATATATATATATATATATATATGAAAAGCGGTTATAAGAGTGTACTTGGCCCTATACAACAAAAGGGAAATAAGAAAACACAAGATAAACTAGAGTTCGGGCACTCTAAATGCATCGAATCTCACTTCCCATATCAGCATGGGAAATTCTAGTATCCTTGAACTCAGCCTTCAGGCCACAAATAGGCTCAGACTGCATTTTGTTCCTCTATTGGAAACAATCCCGTGAAATTTTAGTCTCAGCCAAAAGATGTGACTTGGCTTCCAAAGTGGTCTTGGTTTGTGAATGTTGGGTCCACTTATTTGCTAAGTCTTGAAGGGCTTCCTCGCACTCTTGCTAAGTGTGAGGCGACCCTGAATGTGATGTGGAAGGTGACTCAATACAAGCCCTCTTGTTTGAGGAAGTAGAGGAAACTGGTGTAGCAGGTCGTACAAGGAGGTCATGGTAAAGCCACTGCTTATAAGGAAGTGACATTGCCTAAACCTTTGCAGAGACAAGGGGTGGATGCCAAGTGACTCGGATGTGTGAATCAGTCTAGAGTACAATTAAACGAGATCAAATATAATTTGGTGTCTAAAATTTAGCTTGTGACTGTCTTGATAAACTATGGAGAGGTCGAAAAGATCCTGTCGAAGGGTGAACTGATGAAGAAACCGAACAGGTACATAAGGAGTCTTCTAGTATAGTCCAGTGATGACCATATAAGTGCGTCTTCCTGTAAAAGACGTGGATAATGTGCCTCATACCACTTAACTTATCAAGTGATATGTTCGAGAAGTACATTAGATAATAAACTTTGATAATAGGCCATTATGGCCTTGATTAGAAGAGGACATGTGTTGACATGAGCTTTAGCAGGGGCTAAGTGGTGAGGTCGAGGAGGATGTGGCCCCATACCTGGTCCTGAACCGAGACTATGTTGGGTGATGGGTCACCCAGTCATGTGGACCTTTGGTTAGACCTGTTCAGCTCGAGGTATGTAAAGGGTTTATTTTGATTTCCATTCAATTTTTAAATTTAGACTTCTTTTAGATATTTCTTTTTTTTTATCAAATGCCACCTGGAGGAGAGGGGCAGCCTATAGGCAAGCCTAGAGCTACTGCTAAGCCTGAATCAAGGGCTAGGAGGGTAAGGAAAAGAAAGGCCCCAGTGATGGGCCTGATCTGATGGGTAGTGTGGACATGGGGAGCCCACTTCGGCTCGCTAGCTGGCATGCGGGCCAACTCCTTTTTGTATAAGGGTTGGGCTTCACTTAGAGTCGCCACCAACTCAGGGTTTTACTGACGGAGTTGGACATCGGTTCTACTCTTCGGGGAAGAGGAGAACTCTAGACCCGAAAGCCTAGGGTTTAACTCCTAACATTGATCTGTGTTCTTGAGATTTAGAGTAAGTTGTTTGGTTTCACTTGGGAAAGGTGTTAGGCACCCCAAATGCCTGCCTTCTTAGGGAGACTTCTCCCATTCATACAAGTTTTAATCTTATATCAATGCACATGCTTTGCTAATGTTGAATTAGAAGCTAGCTGGATTTTTCTCAAGCTTAACGCTTATTTTTACACTCAATGCCTTAATTTAATTCATGATGAAAATCAAGCATTGGATTATAAATAGTCCAGAAACTATTATTTATTTTGTCATATTCTAATTGCAGAAGATCCCTCATGGGTTAGGTCTTTAGAGGGATAATGGACCCCTCTAAATGGTTCACTGGTTAGTTCCTTAAGGTTAAGTATTAACCCTAATGGAAGGGAGAGAAAGGGAAAGAAGCTTTTTTTTTGTCTTACACCCTTAATGCTTGTTTTTCATCTCAATGCCTAATTTTCCAATGCCTGAATATTAATTAAGGGTGAAAATCAGGCATTGGAGAAGCTGATCAGATTGGCATCTTTGTGCCATCTTTTGGGATGTTTTGATGGCTCCTAGCACTATGGAACCCGTGGTTTGGGTTAAGGGAAGTTTTCTAGAGTTGCACTGTGCAACCC
>JAOXJP010232135.1:0-10520 GCA_025762735.1 Platanus orientalis | reverse complement strand
CTTCTTGCTCCCAATCACTTCCGGGATACTCCATGACTTTGATTTTTTGTCTTTAATGCTAATAACTTGCAAACGAAAAACAAAGAGAGAGAGATAAAAACTGGAGAAAATGAGAGGAACGTAGAAGAAGGATGAGTAAAAGAGGAAGAAGAGAAGACGTGGGTTTTGGAGGGAACGAGTGCGGTGTGTTTAGAAAGTTTATTAGTTTTTTTTTAATGTTAAGAATGGTATGAAGGTCATTTTATATTAGAGTATTTTGGAGAAACAAAAAGAAGGGTTTAAGTGAGATAAGTTTAGAAAAACTTGAGGTGTAAATAGTACATCCCTTCTTTTGTTTTTCCGGTAGGGCCATTTAGGTATCCGGATCGCGGTAGGAGCCCGGATCCCTTCTACAAGATTTCTTGCAACTTGGAGAGGTGCACACGTATCCCAAAAAATTGAAAATCAATTTTTTGGATTTGAATTTTGACTTTTTGGGTACATTAGGCATCTCTCCTGGTCACAAAAAATCTTGTGAATAGGAGAAGATCCAGACAGTTGGTAGCCACGTTATATAGCAGGACCCTCACTATAGACTGGGAAGACACAAGGGGGTGGGTCCCATACACTATTTACATGAGGGGCCCACCCCCATATGTCTTGTGGTACAAGTGTTACACGGTAAAAGTGCTACAAGGGATATGGTTTTGCTTGGAGGAATTCGACCCCAATACCTTTTGGATTTTTTCCAGAGGAGAAATTATTTTTTGTAATCAAAGTGTGACAGACATCACAAAGTGACACATATTCATATTTGGTTTGTATCCCCTAAGCATTTGTATTTGGTTCATATTCTATCCGCTTAATGCTAATACAGATGCATATATATCCAATTCGTTAAAATATCCTCTTCATTTAACAAATATTCATTTACAAATGAATTGCAAATACAAATACATATACATCCACTCCAACTAAATATTTGTATTATATATACACACCAAACCCTTGGTTGGCAAAAATCTTTCCAGTAGCCAAGTCCCCATCTATGGTTAAACTCTACTGATCATCTTCCATCTATATAGTTACTAAGTCCTTATTATCTTCATAACCTTTATTATAATCATCATCATCTTTACCTTCATTCTTGAATTAGAAATACATATATCTTATATTCTTAATAGCTTACTATTCTTAGATTATTTGGGATAAGTGATGGGGTTGACATATTATGCTCATTTATGGAATGGATTAGGTTGGCATTATGAATGTATTTAATGAGTTTTCTATACCCGAGATTCTAGACTCCATGAGTGAATATATACACAAACATAGACTCTAGGGTGTGTTTGGATTCATGGAAGTGGAATTGGCCTTGAAATTTCAATTTTGTAGAATTGAAAACTGTAGAATTTAATTATGTGGATTCCAAATTCTAACATTTGGATATCTATATATATATATGGACGAATTCAATTATGCGGACTCTGAATTCGTGGACATTTTTATCAATTAATAAAATAATAGAAGACATTTTGGATACTGTGTGTTAAAAAAACTCCTTATAGCTGTTTGAGAGAAAACGGCATTTTAGTCATTTGAATAGACCTAAAGCATAGCTAATATGAGCTAGATTTTTTACTCAGGGCATTTTTGTCAATTAATAAAATAATAATGGACATTTTTTGGGTATTTTGTGTGTTAAAAACTCCTCACATTTGCTTAAGGGAGGAGGGCAATTCAGTCATTTGAATAGATATGAAGTATAGCTAACATGAGCTATATTTTACCCTTAGGAGCATTTTTGGACAATTAAAAAAACTCCTTACAATCAAGGGAGAAGGGCATTTTTATCATTTGAATAGACCTGAGGCACTGGTGAGGACATTTTGGTCACATGCTGTGTAAAATGGTATTGGAAGGGCTGTTATTTCAATTCCATTGATTTGGAGATTCAATTCTGCATTCTAATTCCATGGGGATTTAACCTAAATCCATTTCCATAGGTTCAAAACGACTCAAATGATGGAAATAGATTTGGATACCCCAATTCCATTTCCACTCTTCTAATTCTCTAAATCCAGACACGCACAAAGAGTGTTCTCTATGGTTTCATTTCTTTTTTCTTTTATCGTCTTCCGGTTTTGACTATGTTGTTTCCTTCAATCAGAACCATCAAAGAAAGCTATTCATGTGCCCTTTCACCTGTGTGTGTATGCTTAAAAGGGAAGCTATTGAATCTTGGAGTGGAATGCCGCCACACTGGTTATCAACCGAAGGGGAGAAAATCCCTTCAAGGACAATTTTGACAGGTCTCAACCAACAAGTAATTTGTTATCTGCTTATTTTCTTTATTTGTCAATAAGTGCTTCAAGGGTTGATTTTCGATGCTGCAAACCACTTATCCACAAAACAGCCATAGGGTTAAGCCCGTTTTATCCTTGAAGCAGGTTTGCTGACTCCTTGCAAGCCTCTGTTTTCTTCAGGAAGGATCAAAGTAGAGGGTGGATACTATTTTAAGGAAAACATGAATTGTCATAAACATTATATCTAACATGATTTTGGTATTAGTGTTTATATCTCTGCCAACTGACAGTTGACACCTAAGCTTTTGATTCTGCTGCACATATTTATATATCACATCTCTAGTATTCACTGTAATATGATTCTGATTTGGGCAAGTCTCTGAAACCAACCAATTGGATCACTACTATTAGTATATGGAACTTGAACACTGTTGATTAGTTGTTCCTCGTCTAAGTATATGAACACTTTTAACCGTACCAGGCCACCAGCTGCTGGTTGTCGTTGAAGATGGAATAGTGAGAAACAATCTGCATAGCATCTGTTATGGTATTATTTTCAATTTCGAACAACAAAAGGAAACAAAAACCGAACAAAGAAGAGAATGAAAAAAATAATGATAATGACAATGACCAGCTTCGATGGGAGAATTACCCAGACACCCCACAACTTCTTATATTTAAAATTTTCGGTTTTTTTGTTGTTGTGAGTTGATTCCCTATTGAGGTTGATTTGCTTGGAGAGAAATCACATTTTGGAGTTAGGTTTGGAGTGAAGGATTCACAATTGGTGTTCTGATTTCGATTTCTGAAAGCCAGATGCTTTATTTCACCCATGGTGTAGTTTCAGTTACCAAAAACAACCATGGCCACACATGCCTTTAAACTGGGTCCTCAGACAGCACACAAAGCGAATTGCGTCCTTTTAGCTTTTGAGGCTCAACCAAATCATACCATGATTTCAGTACCTCGTATAAAGGGTGACCCTGAACAGTGAATCTATTCACTGAAAGATATGACATATACATAATGCTGCCGTTGGTAAGATAAAGATGGCAGTTTACCAAAAAAGAAGAGAAGAATCAGAAAAAAAGTTAAAAGAGTACATCATTGTTAAGAAACCAATGGTATAAAGGGCAGAGCTTGATGCTTTCCAACCACCCTACGACTTTTGGTGTATTAGTTAGATTCGTATCAAAGTCGCACCACATCCGAAGTTCGAGTCACGAATGGGGTGGCCATATAAAGAGGACAACCAAGACCAGAGTGAGAGCTGTTACAAGGTGGAAAGAACTACCTGGATGAGAGGCCAGAACAAGTGCCGCCACAGCATAGGCCATGATGGACACTGACTGCAGCATTGAGTGTTATGATCCCAATGGTTTAATGGGCAGCTTGACGTATTCCAAGTCATAGGGCTTTTGGCATATTGGTTAGATTTGTAGCATACTTCCTGTCACAATTCAAAGCAGATATGAAGGCATCATCCATCATTAAGAAGACTAACTGAACACTACTATTGGATCAAGTCTAAACCCAATTCAATACCTTATTAGATGAAACAGTCCCACGGGAACAAGAACTACAGAACTGCATCATTAACTTTGGACAGGAGTGGTGATAAAATGGCAAGCATTTAACTAATGTTTGCAATCACTACTAAATGAAAATTGCTAATATACATGGCAACACTGAAAGTTATTATTCTGATCTGAACCCCTTCCTAATATGGTACATGCTACAGGACTACAGCTAGGGGGTTAAAGGCGAAAACTAATTACACTATCTCTGTGACCTGTTGGCTGACATGCCAGTCAAGTTAACACAATGGCAATTACAGCTGTGTGGCATCATGTAATTTCCTGTAAACAGCAGCAATATCGTGTATGTTAATCACTGATCATCTTCTTCGTGCTGAATTTGTATGTTGGTGGTACATTTGGGCTGCTTTGCTATCATTCCGTATCCTCTCGGCATACATGGGTAGACGAACAATCTCGCCAATCTCATTTAACAAGACATCCTCTGTGATATTATCCCTTATGCTCCGCATCACCTGTTCTTGATCAAGCAAGCAGCTGTTAGTACAGTACCAGTACGTGTCCTCAACAAACCAGCTTTAGAAATGATGATGAGGAGGACCTTCTTGTAGGTATTGAAATCGTTTGGGGTTGATTTGTCTGTCCTGATGCGCATACATACCCAGACCGCTTCGTCAGCATCCCAGGAACACTCTACAATCTTTCCTGAATATGCAGAGGGGTCTGATGCACCTGCAAGTTTGAGATCTTGGAGCATAAGGAATGAATTCAGGGCTATGTAATGCCAGCTATAAGGCACAGGGAAATTGAAAAAGAAAATCAAATGAAATTAAAAGACTTTGTAACTTAGTTTAGAGGGCAATGAGATGCTTTTATTTAATACCCCAACAAAATATAACTGGTGTTACTTCCAGGAGGAAAAGATTTTCTTGAAGATCAGTTCAAGATGTACATCTCAATTGTTCAGTACAATCTATGTTCCACAACATTTCATCCTTGTAACAAATGTAACATCACTTTCAGAAGATTTGAAGAGCCAGGTTGGCCATGCAACATATCCGCATACTGAATTAAAAATCAGGGAGAAACATCATAAAAGCCTGCGCTAGTTCATAACATGAAGATGCTCCAAAAAATGTGCTTCCTAATACCATAAGCGCATTGTAGGGCACGGTGGTAGTGCGGAAGTAATGTACATTTCATCCATCTTTTGAGGCCGTTTTCATAGAGGATGGGACCTCCTTGTTCTGAAGTGTGGAAAACCTACATTGAAAGTCGAGCTGTCTACTTGACAGTGATTATGGAACAAAACATTAGTTGACCATTTTGTGCAGGGTGGCAGAGGAACAGGCACACCACATTCTCGTGCCAGTCCAAAGAATGGAGTCACTTGAGCCCTTCTGGCATCTCCGGATGATGAAGCTAGTAAGTAAAAGGGTGGGCCAAGCTTTTGGTGCAAGAGGATGCATCTTGTGAATAATCTTTCCTCTTGCCTACTCTGGAGCAGTTAAGGCGAACAGCCAGATCTTGGGATGGATGAATGCTTCTTATACAGGCATAGCGATGGGAAAAACAGAACATTTATCATTTAATTGGCTAGCATTGAAAGTGGCTCTTGCTCATATTTACAAGGTTGAGCATAATGCTTGCTCACAGGCAGCACATTAACTGCAGTTGATAATGAAGGGATGCCCGAGTTAAAGATAGAGGGGAAACAATGAGTGAACAGAGTTTCCATATTGTAGCCGTGTAATGGAATATATCAAACAAATTGAAGGAATAAAGAAAAACTACACATTCACCTTTGAACACCACCCGATTCCCTTCCATTAGTTTCTTATTTCCTCGTTCATGAAGATAAAGTAGCGGTCTATCATCATCTCCCACCTGTCAGTACATGCACCTTTTTTATTAGGTGGCACAAAAAGTAGAATACCATCCTAGAAAGGATAAAAGCATCCTTAAACAAATATGATGAGTACATATAAAAAGGATAATAGGATAAACCTCAAAGAGAAAATCGACTGAGTTCATTTCAGGATATTTCCACTTTAAGAGGCCTTCATGGGTACGGGGCACATACGGATCATCCCAACCCTGACAGAGAAAGAGCATCAATGACCATGGCCAGAGAACCTAATAATGAATTAAGTTTACTTCCAGTAATCTGCAGTTTGTAAATCTATTATATATGCTAAATGCATTTTGCACATTAAAGAGCGTGAAAGAAATATCATGTTCAATTCTAAAGTAACTATTGCACCAGAAAGACAGAAATCAATGATCAAGTATCACCAACAAGTTCCACAGCATTTGAACCATGCAGTACTTGTGACAAATCAATCTTCATTTTATAAAATGAAATGATAACATAAATCATTTCATTTTATAAAAAAACCTAAGATGACTTCATTTCTAATTTTAGTTAACAAACCAATTTGAACCTAAATGAGTTCATTTTGAACCTCACCTAGTGACTTCAAATGCTATGGGAACTTAAAATGAAATGCAACCAAACACGGTATAACAATTTATTCCCCGCCCCACAATCACCCTACAAGAAATCCTAGTTTATATCATCCCCCTGCTGCAAGCAAAACCCCTCTGAAACACCCAATGCCACCCCATACCCCCACCAATAATAATAAAGGAAAGAGATGTCAAGCAGCAGGGCTTTATACCCCATCTATCCCTACCCCTGCCTCGGCCCCTAATAGCAGATCCTCAAAACTCCCTGCCACTCCTGCTGCTAGTGAATTTTAACTTATTCAATTTCTGTCTGAGGGCAAAATTTCCTACTACTTTCATTGGCACATGGACCTCCTCCCCTTGATCCTAGTCAAACTGAAGGTCTGTTGAGCACACAGGAAAGCTAACACCCAAGACCTTACTTACCTTGATAAAATGCTTCATCTCATCATTCTGAAATGGGCTTGGGGGCGTCAGCTCAGTTCCCTTATTTCATCAAAAACCACTTCCTAATTCACAGAATCATCACATTCCCTAGAGACTTTATACTCCTATTCATCTTCTTCTAAACCTGTTGGGTTAACCTCAAAATCATTGACAGAAGGACCTTGTCGATGATAGACTTTGATATTCTCATCGCCAGCAAGGAGAAAGGTTTCAGCAAATTCCAGATACCCATTCGAGAGTTTAAGGTGGGTATTACCCTGAAGTTGTCCCCAAGAGAATCCTCAATGTAATTGGAGCTGACCCATGATCAAGTGAGACCGGCTCCCTTGAACAACAGCAGCTTCCACCAACCAAGAATTCTCAGCCTGAATATCATCAGGATAGCACTCAGGATCACAACCAGTATGCTCATTTTCCATTTGAAAGTTATGGGGTGCTGTATAGGTCAGCTCACTGTTGGGTGCTCCACTGGGATCATGCACAGCGTCTAAGGGAAGACAGACCACCTCACAGGAATCATGTGGTGCTTTATATCCTCAGAAGTTATAATAAAAAAAGAATTGGATAATTGCATTTGCACGAAACCAGTAACATGCAATTAGATGAATGTGCAGTGACCAAAGGATTCAATTTTCGTGGTACAAAAAAACTAGACCTATTAGAGCTGAGCATTAAGAAATAAAGCATTATATAATTTATATTTCAGACAACATTTAGAGTTTTCTGATAAAATTACTACTCGTTAAACTCACTGCCAATGTATATTTCTCAAGTACCTGAAAAATAAGCCCATCTGCTTCATGTGAAAGCCTCGGGATGAATTCCTTCAGAAGCTTGTTAACGGTAGATAGTAACCAAAAATCCTTCCTCCTCACCTGATTGACTAGGCAAATCAATAAGTTGGAAAAGAACGCCAAAGCAGTTGACAATCTGCAACTCAAATTCAACCTACTCTGAATGGTTCCAGGTCATATCTGTAATAGGGATTTCGACTCTGGTGAATATGTTGGCGTTCAAAATTTCGAGGTTCAATCACTTCTTTCTCAAGCATCTTCCACCTCTCATAGAAGGGCCGCTGCATCATATTTTGATCATCAAACCTTTTTCAAATGCAATTAGCATTAAAAAAACAAAACAAAACAAACAAACAACGACAACAACAACAATTACATGACAAAAACAGCTTTGAAATTCAAAGAAATATACAAATATCCATAAGTAGGAAAGCGCTAAAAATTACTTGACAAGAGAACTTAAATTCCATTTGATGTCTGGGCCCACTTCTGGGAAATGACCCTAAAACAATTCAGAAGCCATTGAGACACCACATGGAGTTGGACCTGTGGAGAAAACCCTCTGATAAGATTCCAGTGGAAGTCTGGTTTCTCAACTGAAACCAGAATTTACTCAATACTTTACGTCCATCATATTTAGCAAGCCTTCTGTTAATTATCTTTAGTTTCATTAGCAAGCCTTCTGTTTATTATCTTTAGTTTCATGGCACCCCCAAACCTCTTTATTGATCATTGGAGGGCTAAGAAAATATTGGGCAGAAAGGAACGTTTTCGAGGCTCATGCAATGCATGTCTTCAGTCTTGATCATGATGCCCTTAGCTAAAAGAATTTTTTATAGAATACCATACTGGAAGGACATTTTTTAAAGATATTTGTGGATGTGGCAGCAATGCAAGATTAGTCATTGCAATGAAAGTGTTGTGATCAATTAAGTCTTTTCTGAGAATAAGAGAATATTAAGTGTTTAAGAACACAGTGGAGAGCACAATGCATTTTGTGGTACCAGTGGGTATCCAGCTTGAAACCACACGTAGTCTCAAAAGTCAGGTTACTCTCTCCCCCCAGTTCAACAATCCACCCAAAACAACTATATCTCACTGAATGTTACCAAAACAGTCCAATTAAACAAGGTGGACCCACAAAGACATGACATGAGGCAGTTGTAAGTCATTTCTCAACTTTAAAGCAGCAGGAAGTCATCAAAATTGGCACCTTCCAAAAGAAAAAAAAATACATAAAATAAAATTGAATTATAGTTTTTTCTCACAAGATCCTTTTTTTTTTTTGCATTGCATATGCCAATAGGTCTGTTGGTAAGGAACAACGGATGCTGCTTAGATGCTACAGTGCATCAATGCAGGAACTCCTTAGTAATGACAACAATGTTCGACTCTAGATGAATTTTTTATGCCTTGCAACAACTAAAACAGTATAAACAAATATCCATGGACCATCCATCATTGGATCTTTGATATGATTAATAAGAGGGTTAGCCTTAAATCCATTGATCATACAATTCTAGATATGGTTAAATTTAAACAACAATCATGGCCTGGGCATGCTTCTTTGTCATATGGTTGTTAAGGGTATGGACAACACCTCCAGGTGGCTCACTCAGTTTAACTGATGTCAATGTAACTGTAAAGCATCTATGTAATCAAGATGTGCACCAGTTCCAATCGTTCCTAAGTTCCCTGGTAGTGTGTGCTGTGTCCATGGTGTTTGTGCATGTGGCAACAGAGATGTGGGTTTAGGTTAACAGGAAGCAGTGGCATGTGCAAGCATCACAAGAGGCAGCATAACATTTTTTTCGATAATTGAAAATTTTATTGATGAAAAAAGAGAACAGAGAAAGCAAAAAGATAATGATACAACAACAAAAAGCCCAACTAATTAAAACGGCATACCAGAGGCAGCATAACATTGAACCCCTTGTTAAACACAAAAAATTCTACATCTATATAGTGTGAAATAGAAAGCAACAAAAAATATAAAATTATTCTTAGTGATTCTTCTATACCTACTAGGAACTGATCCCATGAAACCAATCAAGTAATACTGCATTTCATGAAGTCAGATTGGAATAAGAGATGGAGCCCAAATAAACTTATTCAAACTTATTCCAATCCAACTACAATGGCAGTCTCACGAGAAACTCACCTCATTGAATATTTCCCATAGCCACTAAGCAACAATAGGAATGATATTTAGCGTAAGATCCATGTATGTTATTGAATATCTAACCTCTATGACAGACACTTGATTAATTGCCATTAAATCATAGATCAGGTATCTCCTCTCCTGCTTCTGTGTATCTGGAAGAGTGTCAATTATCATCTCACCATCAAGTAACGTTAAGTTGTGAGTCTTCTCAGCAAGACCCTTACAAGCAAAAATTACCAGTCAGATTATGGATGGCACCTGCAGATTTATCCATTATAAAGCTGAAAAACCAGAATCCTTCCAGCCAGCAGAATACATGCAGACAAACCTCATTTGTAGTTTTTGTAGGAAACCGCATCTGAACCCTTCGAAAACAAAAATTTCTATCAATCAAGTAACATCCGTCAGAAGTTATAAGCATCATATAGCGTGTTCCATCAGCTTTCCACGTGGCATAGTAATAGCGCTGTCTTAACAATTGCAAGTTGTCCCTGAGTAATAAATGATGAAATGCAATATTATAGAATGTGAGACCAAAATTAAGGGTAAGGTAGGAATGATATTATATATATCACCCAAAAATACCAATGTCTCTGTAAAAATGTAAAACTATAGTAGGTCATCAACACATAACAAGTAGAATCAGATGAACAGCAGATGAATGTGATATCAGGTATGAGACCAACTAAAACATTCACATTTAAGCCTGTATTCTAACCAGGATATAATACATTGAGTTTGCTGCAACTACAACAACAACAACAACAAACAGCCTTATCCCAACTATTTGGGGTCGGCTACATGAATCCTGTTCCGCCATTCC
>JAOXJP010232134.1:0-10521 GCA_025762735.1 Platanus orientalis | reverse complement strand
GATCCTCGCGAAATTTCGCTTAAGCTCACCAAATTTCACGCAATTCCGATCTCGGGGCTCATGATTTCTACTAGAGCTTTTCCCTTTACTCTCATGATTTCTACTAGAGCCTTTTTCCTTTCTTGTGTGTAACTCACAAAACTTCTTGTGACATGTGTTCTACATCAATCACACACTTTTTGGTCACAGAATCGTTCTCCATAAACAAAACGATTATTTATTTATTTATTTTTTTGGGGGGGGGATAAAGAACAAAATGAATGTTCAGTGGCCAAAATAAAAAATGTAAAATCATTCTCCTAAAATAAAATAGAATAAAATGTAAAACTAATTCCTCGACTGAAAAAATCCTACCCCCCTTCCAATGGAGAGAACCGTTTGGTAATGTTGCCTATTATCAAGACCTATGCCAAAGGGATCAGATCATACAACACAAGACTGTTCATTTCCACAAATAGATGAATCTCCCCGCAGGTCAAATAAGTGAGATTGTACATTTGACAAGCAACCCACTTCTGAGGGTCAAATAGGTGGTTTCAGATAAAGAGGAGGGGGTGGGGGGGGAATTGGATGGCTGTGATCCTACTGGTTTTATTTTCAGACATTTAATCATCTTTCCATGAAATAATGGGTTTCACCACCAACCACCTAGTATGCGTGTCTGAACTAAACCATTGATGACTTCCTCCGATATTGACGCAAGTATTGATCTTGCATTGTTAAGTTTAACGTGTGAAGCTCTTGAAGTCCGTTGCATTTTTTTTATTTTTATATTTTTTGATGAATAATGGAAATGAGCATTCATGGTTGAAAGGTCACAAATCCATAGAAACTTTAGAGCCAAATTATGAATTGCACAAATACATTAGCACATAGCAAATTTGGTGTTAAGGAAGAGTTGATAAAAAATGAAGAATGTGCCTTTTGGGTCTCAATCACCACAAATTTGAGCTTCAGTGGGAACCAATTTGCCATTACAGGAGGAACCCTTGGTTGAGAAATGTTTGTTTATATGATTCATGTCTCCCACTATCTTATTCGTCCTTATTGACGAAGGAGACTTTCTGTAAATATACTGGATAATGGAAAGGTATAATTAAAGAGCAAAGGGAGGACAAGACCTTACACAAGCTTGCTGATTCCACCAATGTCTTCAAATTATGGGAAGGAGCTCTTGACTTGTTTTGTTATTTCAGGTCAGTAGATCTCCTGATTCCCCTTTGTCCTCCTATTCCATCTAGAAGAAGCTCCCTTGTTTTCAATTTATCTTAAAAGGAACTCCCTAAACGTGTTAAGAAATTGGGACAACATTTTTTTTTTCTTTCTTCTTTCCTTTTGAGGCCACATGTATAGCCATTTAGCAGGGCCGCTGAACAGAGATCATCAATGGAGAAGTACTTTCAACTTTGCAACGAATCGGCATGTGTGTCAGTGCTCAATTGGTTTAATTACTGCATGGAAACCACATAGGTTATGGGTCCAGCATACTGAAACAAAATTTAAAAAATGAGAACAAAAATAAATTTTAAAAAATTGCATTTGTTTGTTCAACAATCTTATTCTGCAACTAACATTCATTGCCATAAAATGTTAAATCCATGTAAAACTTACCCAATTTTCAGCAAAGTCCAGAGAAATTCATTTTAGTATTTGCTTGAATTTAGCGATAAAGAATACTGTTATACATGGGGTTGAGTCCTGGCTCAACTGTATCGTAACAGTGAGGTTAATGTTTAATTACAGCATTCACCCAACCCCTCCCCCTAATAGAAGTAAGAAGATAAAGGAATTCCCAATGGTGGAAACTCTAACAAGACTTTGGTAGATTTCTATTAGGAAATAAAAGATGGGATAATAATGTCCTGGTTATGCACTAGAACATGACTTCCTTGCAGGCGGATATGGTTCAATTCCCCTATCTGAAATAGACCTTCTAGTGCCTTTATTTTGATGCTTGTCCTCATCCCATGAAGTTCTGCGTTTCTCACTCCCTTCCACCCATCTCTTTAGCTTGTAAATTAATCTCTGCCTTTTTGAACAAGGGTGGCTAGTAGTTGTGATGCCCAAGCAAGATTCACGGTGCTCTGAAGCCGTTGATGAACCATCTGTGTCGTACTCTAGTCCACAATCTCTCTTTTCTTCATTTCCTTCAAATTCAAGTAACAGTTGCTCTCCCTTCTCCTCATGGTGAGGACTTTGTTGTTCTTGATTCTTCAATAGCTCATGTCTTAAGCATGCATTGATCCATCGTAAGTAAATCAGTTCCTCAACTTCGGTGGCACGATCTTTTCGGAGCTGTTCTAGTTCAGTTAACAGTTGGTCATGATCCTCATTTTCAGTCTCTTTTGCTTCTTCCTGCAATAGCAAAATGCCAAACAGTTAGACAACTATAATCAAGAAATTTTAGCTACCCATCTGTATACATGACAGTCACCACTACCCAATAGAATGATCAAAACCATTTTTCACCAGTAATTCCCGGACTGTTTTGTCTAATTTTAGGCCATGTAAACCAATTTGTGATGTCATTCTGTTCTGCCAAATGGGTTCCCTCTCAAGATAAAAGAAGGTTCAAACCTTTGAGGCTGATGAAGCCAATGTTTCTGCCAATTCTAGTTTCTCCACTAGCTCCTTCTTCTCCTCCTGCAATTGACCCAGAATTTTTCTTAGCTCCATGGTTTCATCCTCTAATTCCTTAATTATTCGTGCTCTTTGTTCCAATTCTTCTTGATTTCTCAATATCTCAGCTTCTCTGGCTTGTAGAGCGGAAGCTTGTTGCCTAACAACACGAAAACGCTCTTTTGTTGTTCTCAGAAGCTTCTTTACCTTCCTCTGAAGTAACCCATTCTCCAATCTCGCAGACTCAAGCTGCTCTGCAACTCTCAGGTATTCAACTACCACAGCTTCAAGCCTCCGATTCTCAGCCTCCATAGACTCAACCTCCATAACCATGAATTCAACACGCGCAATCTCTAATACCAACATGTTCCGAAGCTCCATGAGAACTGATTCTTGCTCTTTCAAGCCACAATAGTGAAGAAACCGAATCTCAAGCTCCTTTTCCCTGTCTTGAAGAGCAATGACCCATCTCCTTAGTCTCAGAATCTCCTCTTCTAAATCAGGTCTATCTCGAATAAACAAACTTTCAGACAAATCCGTGGTCTGGGTATATGTGATTTGCTGCTCTTCTTCTTCTCTAGAAGATATAAACGTGGAATCCAGGCTATGAAAGCTCTCTTGATCTTGAAACTCTTCTTGAGAGTCGGTTTCAGGCAAGCCTGCTTGGGTTTCTACTGGTGAAACTTCAGGAAATGATTTTCTTCTTCTGGTGATCAGAGTGTAAATATAACCAGCCAAAGAAAGAGCCAAAGGGATACCGGCTTTGAGAAATATGGGCTTCATGAGCTCTGATTTACTTCTTGTGCTCTCCATTATGAAGGATTGCTTCTGCAATGTGGGTTGGTTGGTTCTGGTGACCAAAAACTCAATGCAACGATTTGATGAGTTTCACAATTTTGGTTGTGTTTGGTGATGATTGAGCAGTGAATGTAAAGCTGTGATGAATTAAGATTCTTAGGCTCTTTTTATGTATTTAACTTTGCTTTCTCCTAGCCACTACGCAACCTTATTCTTCCCACCCCTCCTTGGAATGTGATTGCTTTTGGTTCTTGCAACGGTTTTTTAAATTGAGTTCCTAAGACAAGTGGCGTCAATCTGGACTGTCCAAATGTTATGGCACCTCTTTAGCAGTTCATTAAACTAATTGGACCGAACCATCCAAATACAACCTTCATTTGGGTAGGATCTGAATTATTAACTTTACTATCACTGTTAATATCTTGAAGATTGGTCAAACGTCAACTGAATGCAGGGGGAGACATCACGTTGAAAAGTGATTTACACCCTTCCTCAATAAGTGTAAATCACTTTTCGACATGATTGTCCCCAGCGTGTTAGGGGATGTTAAGGGCACTTTAGGGGGGCTCACCAAATCCGGGGTGATATCCTCTGCGCCGCCCCCCACTGCAATGCTCGGGAGCCGAGACGGGGGGAATCAATTCACTTTTTGGGGGGTGAAGTGACAACTCCAAAAGTGAATTGATTCCCCCCATCTGCCTCGGCCCTTGTCCGTTGCAGAGGGGGGAGTCGCAGAGGATATCAGGCCAACCAATCCCAGCCGGTTAATACAATGTCTATGATAAACCAGAAGATTCAGTTCCTAGTCAGCGTAGCTGTAACCATCCCCCGGATCTCTCACTCGTCAAACCAGGTTGACTCCAACAGTTGAAGACTGACTCAACTCCATGATTCTCTCAATTTTGAATTGTATTTTTGAAATTTAAATTTGTAATTTGAATTCCCTGAAATCTGGATTTGTAAACTTATATAAACCCATGTATACGTGTTTGAAAGGTCAAGGAAAATCGAATTATTTCATGGTATCAGAGCATATAAAGACATTTTTTTTCTTCTCATTTCAATGGCATCTGGATCTTCTTCCTTCCCCAACATCTTTCATGTAATTACGAGCAAAGTTGATCAAACCAATTAAATGTTGTGGCTGACCCAAATTCTTACGTATCTCAAAGGGAACAAGTTGCTCAGCTAGGTCGATGGAACAAAGCAGTGTCATGACCAATTCATAGTTGTAGATGGCAAAACCAGTACTACAATTGATTTAAAATTTCTCAAATGGCAAGAACAGGATCAATGTTTGCTCGGTTTGATTAATGCTACCCTTACCCCTAGTGTATTATCCAAAGTAGCTTGTCTCTCCATGTCACATGACATTTGGGTCTTTCTTGAAAAACGCTATGCATCGCAATCGCATACTTGAATTTTGCAACTGAAGAACCAATTAAAAACCACAAAATGAAGTAACTTGTCAATCTCCGATTACATTGATAGAATGAACAAAATTACAAATAACTTGGCTCTTGCTGGAAAACCAGTCGATAATGATGATTTCATCACTTTGATTATGAATGGATTTGGATCTGCCTTTGAATCAATGGTCAACTCAGCTCAGGCTAGGGAAAATCCGATATCTCTTGATAATCACATAGGACTGCTATGCAATGCTGAAACAAGACTTGAAGAACAAAATGCTCTTCCAACATATCAAACCGTGACAACTCTATATACGAATAGAAAAAAGTCTTCTCAACATGGAAAAAATGTAAAAATGTTATGTCCATACATCATTCATCAACTTTTCAGTCTTCTTTGATTCAAAGAGGATATTCGCAAAACTTTTCATCTATTCCAAATCAATCTGACAATCAAATTCATTCAAAATGCCAAATTGGGTATGGCCGTTCTGGATACTCTACCATTACTTGTTACCATCGAATATATCATTCATAAGAGGGTCGGGTTCCTAGAAAGAAATTAGTGGTCTTGGTTGCACCGACAAATACTCCACCGGGTGATTAAATGTGGTTTATGGATAGTGGTGCCTCTATACACATTAGATTAGATCTCACAAACTTGTCTATGCATGATGAATATCGTGGAACAGACGAGGTTGTTGTTGGAAATGGTGCAAGCTTGTCCATTAATCATATTGGTTCCACTGTTTTCATCATAATTCCTCTAATTTTTCCCTTAACAATGTTCTACATTGTCCTTTTTTCACAAATTTAATTTATATGTATTACTTCTCTTGAGATAAGGATTATTAATTTGTTTTTCATGCTGGTGACTTTTTTGTGAAGAACACGAAAATGGAGAAGATGCTTTTTCACAACAATAATGAGAATGGGTTGTATCCTTTTCGACTTCTTCACGGTTTTTCAAATAAAAGGGTTTTTACTTTCATTCGTGAACATGATGCCTGACCCATTTGGCATCAAAGTTTGGGTCACCCTACCCTTTTTATTTTACGGAATTTAGTTAACATTGAATATCTACCCGTAGTTGAAACAATTTCTAACATTGATTATAATAGTTTGGGTATTTAAATAAATATGTTTAGCGAACACACGGTTAACCCATGCAAACCAAAGGTCAACTGATCAATTCACTGTTTCGCTACCCAGTCCAATTGTCAGAAATGTGTGTAGAATTAACAAAATTTCAATAAACACATAAAAGAACAAATGGATTTTGTCAAACTAAATTTTATACCACCCAAAACAACAAACCTGGAGATTTTGGTAAGTTTTTTTATTTTTTTAAATAAGAAAATTTTCAATTAGCTAAGGGTAGGGGTATGTATGGACCGAGTCCTAGAGAGACCCACCCATTGTTATATATAAAAGACTTTGGCCAGGCCTAAAAATTCCAAGTCTTAAGGGTAGATCTATGGGCCTCGGGCTGGCCCATGGCCTTCTTATATATTATAATACTAAAAATTGTTAAAAAAATCTGTATATATCATCCAATGGTATCTGACCTTCGGTTGGGCAAAAGCAGCCTAAGACGGTCCAACCCAATGCTGCTTGTGTGACTGTGTCTCGGCCTTTAGACCCAAAGCGTACTTGAACCATTCAAATAGTGGGCCGTATCCAAATCCTGAGGGAACAAGGGGTTGGGTGGGCATAAAAAAGTGAGATTGACATAATCATTCATTGGATTGAATATTTGAACTATAGGAGCTTGGTGGGTTGATAGTCGGTTCAAGGATGACCATTTTTAAAAGTGAGTAAATGTTCTGTGACCGAATTGATGTAACCAGGTGTGACGTGCACCACATATTGACATGTGAGGTGTTTTTGAATTTGGTGCCTCTTTTGGGATACTTGTTGATGATGCACAAAAACGCGCTCCTCAGATGGTTGGATGACAAGCCTATCCTCTGAATACCTGCACAGATAGAGTGAAGGAGAAAGAGGCCACCGGTGTGGTGCCAGACACGCTTCTCTAATGCTTAAGTCAAAGTTCGCTTCTCAGTGAAAATTAATATATAAATTGTTGTAGAAATAACTTACCTGGGTCAGGATAGAGGATGGAGGCCTGTATATAGAGTTTGGTGGAAACTCGACTGGGAATATTTCTTCCGAATTCTTTGTCGAGGCAAATATTGTGTTGCTATATCAATTGCCTGAGATTTTGGGATTGGATTCTTTGCATGATCGTTGGCATGGATCTCGAGGCAATTATCATCCTTCCTTATCTGTTAGAAAGAAATTGGGGGTCATGCCGAGATGCCATTCTTCTCGGGGTGTCAAGTAATGTCATTGAGTTGTCGTTCGTCTCAGGGTGTTGGGCAACCTTATCAGCCTTATCAGGCTCCTAAGATGATGGTACTCTAGTTAGTCTCCTCTCTCTATACATTATACCCTGTCAATTTTGTTGTCTGAGAACTTATTCCCAAGCATATTCGGTCCTTTCAAGGCTTTATCTCTATTCCCAAGTCAATTGCTCCCCAATTCCCGAGTCACGCATCGACAAGGCATAGGGAGTTCGAATAGGCAAGAGTGATGACGTGTCTCATCGTCATTTAGAGATTAATTTTCTTCTATTTTCCTTTTTATTGCCTCCTCCTCTCTCTCTCTCTCTCTCTCTCTCTCTCTCTCTCTCTCTCTCTCTCTCTCTCTCCCCTTGGTCTAAACAAGCTTTCCATTCTTAGCTAAGACTCCTGATTAGTTATATGGCGCAATCCCGAGGTGCCCATGCCTTGCTTTATCTCTATTTGTTGTTCCAACTTATCGATTAGGTCATTCCTGTTGTTGAGGTCGGGTTGATCTTCTTGACTTTAGGTCAGTCTCATGGCTTGAGGTGTGTGACTCTTGTTGTTCCCATCTTAGGGATTAGGCCACTCTCATGACCTTGAGTCAGTCTCATGTCCTTGTGTGTGTGACTGTTGTTATTCCTATCTAAGGGGTGAGGTTAGTCTCATGACCTTGAGCTAATTCGGCCCAAATGCCCCGTCTTAAGGGTAAGATTATTCTCATGACCTCGGCCGTTTTCTTGGCCTTTGTTGTCCTGACTTAAGGGTTAAGTCAGTCTCATGACCTCGGTTGCTCTCTTGGCCTTTGTTTACTCCAACCCAGGGGTTAGGTTAGTCTCATGACCTCGGTCGTTCTCTTGACCTTTGTTTGCCCCATCTCAAGGGTTAGGTCAGTCTCATGACCTCAGCTGCTCTCTTGACCTTTGTAATCTTGTTTTCCTCATATGTTGTTGTAGCAAGTAAATCGACAAGTGTTGCTCTCAGCAAGTCAATGGATTTTACTTGCAACGAGTTGGTGTGCCCTATTCAGACTAGGATCAATCTAAATCAGAATCCATGTCCCTTGTTGGGGCTGCAAAACATGTAATATGATTGGAAAATAACACATTTCTTCTTTTTTTTGCCGAGCCAGTCTATTAGGTTGAGTCTGAGACTACCGAGGATGAGCAGTTTGAGCTGACCTGTGTGAGGCCAAAGCCAACCTGCTTAGGCAATCTAGCCTGGTTAGGCCGAGCCAACCTAGTGGGTTGAGAAGGCGGAGGCTAACCTGGTATGAGGCCGAGCTGGTCGAAGCCAACGAGGCTGAGGTTGAGAGGGTCGAGGATGATCTGATATGAGGCCGAGGAGGCTAAGACCAACCTAGTATGAGGCCGAGAGCTCCAAGGTCAAGGAGACTAAGCTGTCCTAGTAGGCTTCTTACCTATCGGTTGCTCCCCATTTCCAATTCTCAAGAGTCTCCTTATACTAGCTCTTATTTGCCTCAAAGCGAATGCATATTACAAAACTTGTTGGCACTGGTGGAAATGATAATGTTTTAGAAATCTGTTGGTCAGTATTTCCACTTTGTCAATTGTAATACTGGCTCCCACTCTCATATATATCGTATATACTATTATACCACTTGGGTTTGATTTTAGATACCCAAGGTGAAGAAAACCAAGAATTTAGCAAAAACCAGTTGTGACATGTATATAACCCCAGAACTGATCGCAAAATAGTGTGACTCATCACACATAAGAGGCACAACTCTCGGGTGTTACAAATCTTGCTTGTGACGGTACATAAACCCCATAACTGGTCACAATCGTGACATGTACACAAACCCCATGACCGATCACACAATCATAACCTGTACACAAACCCCATGACCAATCACACAGTTGTGACCTACATACAAACCCTATGATCTGTTACACTCGGGATTTTTCACATATACGCAAATGACGTGTCACTTACTCATTTGATCCCCACACATGTGATATCTCGACTTGGATAAGTTAAAACCCCTCTAATACTTCATTTAGGTCATTTAGAATGATTATAACAAAGGGAGAAAATGTTAGAGGGGCTTGGGAGAGAAAGATGAAGTTCTTCCCCAATTGGATAAGTTTTACTTCCAACCTTGAAAATCTGCTAGAATAGGTAATTTTTTTTCCTAGATCTATCTTAGATAATTATGGATCTTGGTTATCCATCTCAATTTATGTCTTCTAACCATTGAATATCATGTTTTCTTGTAGAGAAAAGAGGCTTGGATAAGGGAAAAAAGCTTTTAGTGGAGGATTCTCTTCAATATCAAGTGTAAGATCTTTTGATGAGTGGATATGTTGTTTATGCACACTTTCTTTTCCTAGGACCGTAGATTCGTTGATGATGAGCTATGTTTTAGTGGACTAATCTCTATTTCCTCTTGAGAATGTTGATTTTTTTGATAATGGATCATTGTCTCATGATGTGAGCATGTTAGTTAGTAGTTTCCCTATTGGTTTCTTTGGTCTCTTGGGCTATGAAGTCATGTTCTTGTTAATGGAGTTTTAAATAAGGGACTAAATGGTTTATATTCTATGTGATGAAGTTTGGGAGCATGTTTTGCATGATTTCAGGGATTGGAAAGTTCCTTGTAGTGATGATTGGGTTTCCACTTTGATTTCCTTTGGGTTGCCTAAATTATTGCATTTTACATGTCTAATGAAATGTCTCTTACTATTTTTTTTTACTATTTACATTTTTCTTGGATGACTTTGGATTCCTTGCATGAGCTTATTGTCCTTTTTAGTGAATTCATCCAAATACATGTTAGCTAATAGTAATTTTTGATATTTTATGCATTCTCATGTTAGGATATTATAATTCATGTGTAAATATTTTGGGTTTTACACCATTTTGAGAATATATAGCGACATGAGCATGTTGTCTTTGACATGGTTTTCTTTGGTGTTTTCAAATGACATTTCACTTGGTTCTCTTCATGAGTTTTGAAAATATTTGGGCTATTTGGTTTTGTCGTTGATGGTATTCAATATGGAAGATTTCCACTTTCATGAGTGTTATATATGCCTTTGGATTAGTACATGCATGTATTCTTCCATATTGGTATTTTGGCCCTTATATGTGATTTATCTTTCTGATGTTGGAACTATTTGAATTAGTATATACGGATATTTTTCACATGGCATACTTATGTAGTAGTTATTTTACTATACATGAGTCATGAATTTGGTATCGGGTTTGGAGACAGGATTCAGTACGATATGCCCCTTAAGTGAGATGATGCATAGGTATGACCGTCATTAGGCGAAGGGGCTATATACTTGTCCAGTTATCACCACCAATAGTTGAATGAGCAC
>JAOXJP010232132.1:0-10521 GCA_025762735.1 Platanus orientalis | reverse complement strand
GTTCAGGCCCAAGTCGGACCTTATCCACAGAGTTATGCTTTTCGTTTTTTTTTTTTGTTGTAATCTAAGCCAAACTATAATTTTACTTCTCCTGTACTTTAATGATCAAACTAAAATTGAGTTCTAAATTTCATGTTTGCTAAAAGCAAAAGACTTTCATAATTTAAGACATAATTTTGAATTAAAAACTTACTCTTTGCAGTATGAAATTAAGTATTACTTAATATTTTTTCTGGGTTAGGCTAGGCCTATTAATGATTAGTATATATTCGGGTTGGGCCAGACCTATTAATGAATAATAGATATTAAGGTTGGACTGGGTCGGGTTCGGGTTTTTTCATCCTATGTCCAAACTCGGCCTGAAATTATGTCGGGCCTTGTCATGTGTGATCAAACTCGACCCAAGCCCAAGTTTGGTCTTCCCAGCCTGACCAAACTATAGGCCAGACAAGTCGGGTTTTGGGCCGGCCCGACCAATTTTGCAGCCTTACTGAAGTGCTATTGATGCGGTGTTCGAAGTTTTGTGGCTTCTGGTGTCCACTATTACAATCCTGTCTCTTTATGTGCTCCCATTTTTGATTGAGAGTATTTCTCCAGTAAGCTCCCAATCGAATGAATTTCAGAAATCCTTTAACGACTCTCCTTTACAAACGTTGCCGGATTTTATCCCTGTTGCTTTGGAAGGCCATGAATTTTCTACATCAAAGTTTTCTCCAATGTTTCCACCCTTATTGGATCCCTCGCTTGGATCAGTATTGTATTCGGATGTGCGGGAATCAACACCTTCAGATGCTGGTTTTGATGTGGGATTTTCTTGAGTCAGAGGAAGAATTCGATTATGAGGATGAAGTTATGGCTGCCGACGAGGGTGAGGAGGGGAACTAACACGATTTTTTTACTCTTGTCCACAAGCTCAAGATTGTGGGGTATAAAGACTCATTAGAGGTGTCTTCGAGCAATACTTAGGACTCGGAAATCTGTGGCCACCTGTTTTCTTCTTTGTTTGGTGCTTGTTTGACGAAGGTTGTTGTCCTTGAGGAAGGTATGTAGGGTTCTTTTAGATCCCATCCTCGTTATCCCATTGCTTACCACTCTAATAGCTCAGGTATTCTTCCAACTCCCTCTTGTAATTCTTAAGGTTGCTATTCTTCTTTCCTCGTATGTTTCTAGTAGTTTTTCTTGGATTGTGGAATGCTCTTAACGCCTACCTTCATGAAATGTGATCTCAAGAGTGCAATACGATAGATAGGGAAGGGGAGTTTCAGGGTGTGGCCACTAGTGAAAGAAAAGGGGTCGATGTTTTCTCGGGAAAAATGGGCCTAAAGGTGCTAGACAGGGAGGGAAATGAAGTTTTGTTTTAGGATTACATGGAAGTTGTTGATGACTCAAAAATAGATAATGTGAAGAAAAATGGAAAGGGTAAGAGGGAGCTCCGAAACTTGAGGTGGGAAATGAATGATTGTCTTCAACTAGAATGTCTTGAGGGTACAAAAAGGTTGGGAAGGGGTAGAAATGTGGTTAAAAGATGAAGATTATCTCTTAGAATGTTTGTGGGTTGGGAGGTGTTAAAAAGAGAAGGTGGATAAAAGAATGTATTTGGAAGTATAAGCCAGAAGCCATCAGCAACGTGGATGAATATGTAGGTACCTTTTCCATTTCTATGAGGATGGTGGAGATCTCTTTAGGGTTTGAATGGATTCTCACCGGCGTGTTTGATCCCTCTACTTCCCATAATCGCGCAGAGTTTTGGGAGGAGCTTTATGGTATTAGAAGTAGATGGGTCGGTCCATGGGTGATAGGTGGGGACTTCAACATCATTAGATACATTCACGAGAAGAATAGTCTAGTTCGTGTTAGAAGAAGTATGCGGGATTTTTTGAATTTGTGTTCTCTTGGGGATTGTCCTCTAATTAATGCTAAGTTTACTTGGACCAGTGGACAAGACCCCCTACTCTTTGACGTTTTGAGAGGTTTCTATTGTCTACTTGCTAGGAGAATCTGTACCCTCAGTTCTCTCAGGAGGCTCTTCCAAAAATGGCTTCAGATCGCTGGTCCATCCTTCTAAATACCTTTAAAATGGATTTTGGCCTTACTCCTTTCAGATTTGAAAACATGTGGACTTTCCACCTCTCCTTTAAAGTTTATGTCAGTAGGTAGGTTGGTCGATGGGAAGATTTCAAGTTTATGAAGAAGCTTCAATATGTTAATAATCTTATTAAGTGGAATAAGGACACATTTGGGAGACTTAATGAAAATAAGAGAAAAATTTGGGATGATATTCACTGGATTGATAAAAAATGGAGAATGATGAGAATCTCTCATCAAAGTTGATTGATAAGCATTGGGACCTGCTTGCTCAAATGGAAGTTGTTTTGAGATATGAGGACATTCATAGGAGTTAGAAAGCTAAATGTAAATGGGTTAAGGAGGTTGATGGGAACACAAAGTTTTTTCATGGAATAATAAATGGAAAGAAGAGGAAGAGTGTTATAACGAGACTATGTATTCAAGGAGAGGAGGTGGTGGTGATTGATAAAATCAAGGATGAAGCTATCAGGTTTTTTTGCCCTTTACACCGAGGAAGGTGGGGATAGACTCACTATTGAAAATCTTGTTTTGAAAGCTTTAGACAATGATGAGACAAAATTACTTGAAGCTGTATTTTCTGAGTAAGAGGTCAAAGAAGCTATTTTAGTATGCTCAAGATAAATCTCTGAACCTGATGGTTTTCTATGTTATTTTATCAAGAGTGTTGGGAGTTTTTGAAAGAGGATTTGATGAAAGTCTTTGTGGAATTCTTTGAATGAGGGGCCATCAACAAGGGGGTTAATGCCCACATACATTGTTCTTTTTCCCAAAAAGGAGGGGGCTATGGATCTCGATGACTTTTGGCCCATTAGCCTTGTTAGTTGCATTCACAAAATCATTGCCAAAGTTCTTTCAATCATATTGCTTGGAGTTATGGATGAGGTGGTCTCAAAAACCCAAAGAGCCTTCGTTATGGGTAGGCAAATTACGGGTGTATTCTTATTGCTAACGACTGTGTGGATGGCTTAAGAAAATCAAAGACTTACAAGTTAGTTTGCAAAATCAACTTGGAAAAAGACTTATGATAAGATGGATTAGGAGTTCCTACATTTGGTTATGGAAA
Organism: Platanus orientalis; assembly: GCA_025762735.1. Classification (NCBI taxonomy): domain Eukaryota; kingdom Viridiplantae; phylum Streptophyta; class Magnoliopsida; order Proteales; family Platanaceae; genus Platanus; species Platanus orientalis. The sequence continues at coordinate 7,370 of JAOXJP010232132.1, read as the reverse complement.
AGAAAGGATATGGCTCAAAATGGATCGGTTGGATATTGGGGTGTCAAGACCATCCTCATTTTTCTGTTATGATCAAAGGCTCTTCAAAAGGGTTTTGTAGCTCTTCCCGAGAATTGAGACAAGGTGACCCCCTTTGTCCATTTTTATTTAACATGGTGGCAGACTCTTTTAGTGCTTTGATACATAAAACTCTTTCTTGCTCACTTATTGAAGGAATCAAATTGGGCATTGATGGCTTTCACATATCCCATTACAATTTGCAGATGGCACAATTTGTTTTTTAAAGGCAGCTGAAGACCAAGTGCATCACCTTAAGTTTGTGTTGCAAATTTTTGAAACTATCTTGGGTCTAAAAGTGAACTTATCCAAGTCTTTCATGGCTGTTATTGGAGTGAAGGAGGAGCTTGGTAGATTTGGTTAAGTGTTGGGGTGCACAGTGGCCTCTTGGCCTATAAAATTTCTGGGTCTCCCACTTAGAGGAATAGCCAAGTTCGTTTCTTTTTGGGATCCTATTGAGGAAATGGTTCAAAAGAAGCCGTCGTGTTAAAAGAAGTCTTATATATTTCTTTGGGTGGAAGGATAACGTTGATAAAAACGGCTGTCTAATGTTTTGGTGTGCTAACTATGTGTCGCTATTCAAGATGCTTGGGAAGGTCATCCAAATTTTGGAAAGGAGTCAATGGGATTTTTTATGGGAAGGAGGTTTAGAGAAGAAGGATCATTTGGTAAATGGAAGGACGTCTATAAGCCGAAATTGGTGGGTGGTTTAGGTATTGGTTTCTTAAAAGAAGGGAATTGGGTTCTTTTCAGTGAGTGGCTTTGGAGTTTTTCTAACGAATGGGGCAGTTTATGGCATTCCATAGTTCTCAATGAATATGGCCTAGATTTTAATGGTTGGGATGTGGTATCCATGTTATGGAAAAACATTATCTCCCTATTCCCAATGTTTTACCCTAGAGTCCGTTTCTCTTAAGGTGATTGTAGGTCCATAAAATTTTGGAAGAACCTTTGGTGGGGGGATCTTTGTCTATCCTCCTCTACTCCTAGAATTTTTTGTCTCTCAGTTAATAAACATGCTTTGGTTTCTGACATTCTTTCAAGTTCATTGTCGGGACCTACCTTGAATCTTGCTTTCTTCAGGGGCCTTTTTGATAGGGAAGTGGCTCTGTTGATATCTCTTATGTCCAGCCTCAATGAGGTATTCCTTTCGAGTTCTCATTTCAAGATCAAAGTATTTGGACTCTTGAGCTTTCCTGTAGATTTTCCTCTAAATCCTTCTTATGGCTCTTGCTTATGATAATGAATTGTGGTATTGGGCTTCTTTCCCTTTCAAAAGGATTCAAAAACCTCTTAACTCCTTCCTAGATGAAAGATTTCTTATGGACAATAGTTCTAAACTGGATCAACACCATGGGCATGCTTCAAAGGAGGAGGCTGTTTGCGTTCTTATCCCCCCACTAGTGTGCCCTTTGCAAAAGGGACAGTGAAGCCACGAGACACATGCTTCCAGCCTTCCACTGCTACTTCTCTACACCTATATGGGATCACTTCTTCTCCAAGTTGTCCCTTTTATGGGTGATGCCTGACGAGGTGGTAGATTTCATTTCTCAATGGAATTGTTGGGGCTTGGGGGAGAGTGGGAAAGTCTTTTGGGATTGCTTAATCTATGCAATTTTTTAGGGTATTCGGAAAGAAAGAAATCGCAGAATCTTTGAAGGGAAATGTAGAACAAGAAATGAAGTCATAGAGTTAATTGTTAGAGAAGTGGGTGGTTGGCTTCTTGAATCGAAGGAATTCAAAGGTACAACCTTAGCCAACTTCACAAGAGACTGTATCAAGCTTATCCTCCTTTACCCCATCGAATACAAGGTTGAAGTCTCATAGTCAGCCCTCCTTCTTTGGGTGAGTCAAGTTAAACTTTGATGGTGCCTCAAAGGTAATCCAGGTCTGGCAGGCTATGGATGTATATTAATGGACAGCGATTGCAAGGTGATTCGTGTTGTTGTGATGCCCCTTGGAGCTTGCGACTCCACCAAAGCTTAACTTTTTGGGCTGCTGATGGGTCTTGAGAAATTAAAAGTGGGGATTCAAATTATCAACAACAACAACAACAAAAAGTTTGGGGATTCAAATGTGTGTGTAGAGGGGGACTCTAAGGTAATCATTGGGTGGGGGCTGGGAAAGGGGGATGGTTCTTGGAAATATGGCCCCACCTCATTCACAAGATAAGAGATTTGGTGACCTCCTTGGGGATCAATCTTGTCTATGTTCCTCGAGCTCGTGATGTATGCTAATTGGGGGTTGGGCTTGGATTCTACCTTTAGAGCTAGTAGTATGCCGGATTGTGACTCTTAGGGGATTCCCCTTCTTGTTGTATTATTAGTTCCCTTTTCCTACTTTTTTCTTGATAAATTTTTCGTCAATTTTCAAAAAAAAAAAACTCCGTGGAAAACGAAGGCTTACTACCCTGGTTTTACCAAGTTGTTCAAGAAGATCATCAGAACTAAAAAAAATGCTAGACAGAAGGAGGAAAAGTATCACGGTGCCTATTTATAAGAACAAAAGGAATATTCAGAGTTACACCAATCATTGTGGGATTAAAGCATATGAGCCATGCAATGAAACTTTGGGAGAGTGTGATTGAACCAAGAATAGAACATGAAACTAGAATAATAGGAAATCAGCTTGGATTTATGTGTGGGAGATCAACAACTGAAGCTATTTTCTTACTTACACAACTGATGGAAAAGTTTAGAGAGGAAGAAGATCTTCACATAATCTATATTGACTTGACTAGGCATATACAAGAAGAGGTACCATGGTTTATGTTGTTTGCTAATGATATTTTTTGTGTAACAAGTCTAGAAAGGGGATCAATGCCGAGTGAGAACTTTGAAGGCATGTTCTAGAATCAAAAGGTCTTAAGCTTTAGCTAGAATAAAACAAATTATATGGAATGAAATTTTAGTAAAAATAGGAGTAGAATGAGGGAGTAGTCAAAGATTGATGGTACCCAAGAGATACCCCAGAATGACTATTTTCTTTATTTTGTTTCAATCATCCCAAAGGGGAGAGATATGGAAAAAGGATGTTGCATGGAAGCTATAAGTAATGGTCGTTGACAGCAAAACAGTTCTGCGGATGCTCTGGCCAAATGGGGAGTTAAGCGAAGCTCTATGGTTAAAGGGGATGAAATACCCCCATCTTGTAATCTTCAGCTTTACTCTCACATATTGTATTTATTATATTGTTCGCCTCACTACTGTATTCTCTTCATTTTTTTATGTATAAAATTTATGTGTTAATTATAAAAAAAGGAAGCTATAAGTAATGCAACTATGAATCTCATGGAGAGTTTGATCCTGGCTTAGGATTTACGCTGGCAGCATGCTTAACACATACAAGTCAGATGGGAAGTGGCATTTTCAGTGGTGCATAGAATTAGAGCAGGGTGGATGAAGTGGAGGAGAGTTGCTTCGGGAGTGTTGCGTGATAGACGTGTACCATTGAAATTGATGGCAACAATTTTATAAGATAGCTATATGATGAGCCATGTTTTATAGAGCAGGATGTTGGGCAGCCAAAAACAATACATGTGTAAAATGAGTGTGGCTGAGATGGGTGAGTGGCAAGACTAGAAAGGGTAGAATCAGAAATAAATCCATTTGCAGGAGTTTAGGTGTAGCACCAATAGGTGATAAGATGAAGGAAAATTAGCTAAGATGGTTTGGTCACATGCAATGAAGACCAATGACTGCATCAGTGAGGAGTGAGATGGTGCAAGTTGAAGGTGTAACAAGGACAAGAGGAAGGCCAAAATTGACTTGGATTGAAGTAGTAAGTAAAGATCGGGTGCTTCTGATTTAACAACAGATATGACCCTAGATGGAATGTAATGGCAGAACAGGATTCGCGTAGCCAACCCGAAGTAGTTGGGATAAGGGTTTGTTATTATTGTTGTTAAGAGAAGAATGGTCTTGAAGCATCAAGAGTTGCTAAACTGTTTTGGGGGTATGACCTATTCATGTAGTTTCTCAATGTTTGAAAGTACTTATTGATGACCAAGTGTCCTGCATAGCTCTCCTCAATGTTGTACATTGTAATTTTTCTAATTAGCACAAAGGATTATCTGAAGGCTGTTGGGTTCATCAATTGGAATTTGGCAAACATATTCCCATACATATATTGGAACTGCTAAATTGGATTTATATTGTTGGAGAGTAACCATTATAACACTGATTTTTTAAGTGCTATTGCACATCATCAGAAGCCTGCTACTATCAGATGGTCAATAGGGGTCTTCTTATTGCTGGCTACTCTCTTGAAATTGAGGAAATAGACAACTCTCATTCTTTTATGCTTATGAGGCAGCTTTTCCCTCTTCATTGGGAGGTCGATGTTCTTATATATTTATTTATTTGATTCTTGGAGTTCGATGTTCTGGTAGATGAAAATGTGAAATTTGGTTTGGCTTGTCATTTGCTAACATCCTTGGCACTATATTTCCTCCTATTGGTTTAGGGTTTTTTTGTTTTTTTTAGGGGGGAGGGGGGTTGTACCTCCATAGAGGAAGCACATTTAGATCAAGCAGTGCATTATGGAAATTAAATGGTTTTAACTATAAAATGGAAAATAGAGTTGATGAAGGGAAAGGGACGTTGCTAACCAGGAAGCAAAAATATGAATAGTGTGTCACTTATCAAGTTGATTTTTAGAGTTCATTGAGGAAAGAGTTGGAGGAAGATTTGGCCGTAGATAGAGTGGAATGGTGGAACAGGATTCATGTAGCCAAGCCCAAATAGTTGGTATAATGCTCTGTTGTAGTTTCTATTCATAAAAATTACTGTCTTTGCATCGCAATTGACGGTATGAAAAACATAAGCAAGTGGCAGTTACATACCCACAAGCTGGATAAATTAGGTCACTCTTGCACAAACCACAGTGTCTGTATGATCAAAGACAGAACATCTTCTTAATGCCACGAAGCTGCCCTTGAGTTTTATGGTTGAATAAAGCCAACTTTTATACGTTGAAGGGAGACCGGCGGCATTCTTACTTGCTATTTAGGTGACTGGAATTATGATCGTCGATAGGTTCATTTATGGAACACAGTGCTTGTTAAAAGATACTGTCAACAGTACACACCTCTGGCCAAAAGGTTTCTGCACATGTGTGTGTTTGCAAATTGGCGATCAACCCATGAAATCGTCATATTTGTGCACCGGATTTCATGGGATTGGGATGACTCCCATTGTCAAAAGTGATATCGACTGCTCCATCTGTGTAAAAAAGGTGTTTTCTTTTAATGATAAAACTAATCCATTCCATTAGAGAACAAATGTGGACTGGCTATGCCCCCATTAGATTCTAGAAAAGTAATGAGTGCACAAACTTTTTTTCTTTAATTTTTTAAAAGCAATTAGTGCACAAAATCTGGTGGACTGGACCAGAGGTTGTGTGATTGGATTACATGCTATAACTAGCCTACATTGTTACTCCCCCATATTGACTCGCCAATTTTCAAGGAGCAAAGGGTCTATGGTATGCTAGGAGTAAATGGGACTTAGAGTAGGGGAGTGGAGTTTAATAGTTATATTCCTGTGGTAATGAGGTTTTTGAATTTTGAATTTTCAAAGGTGGAGTTATGGTAATTTTGTCTTTATGAAAGGTTTTGTACTCTTATATAGGATATTATGAACTTATGACCTTTTACTTCATTCTATAATGATGTCTTCAATTATGCCAGAGGATGAGCCAGTATCACCTGTTCTTAAGAAGGAGCAACCTAGAAGTATGTGGGATGATGAAGATGCAGATGAAAATGATGTGAAGGAGTCTTGGGAGGATGAAGATGAACCTACCCCGGTACAGCTTTTCACACTGTTCTTATATACTCATTTGTGTGTATCTCTTGCATCTATATGAGGGAAAAACGTATGTCAATTTTTATTTTTGATTTTTGGTATTGAATGTATGTTCAAGTAGGCATAGAATATTACAATCAACTGCGAGGGTGAAATTGTTTAGCCATACCAAACAGGATTATGGTACCCATGCTCTACAGGTGCTTTTTCTCTTTCCAACAATATTGTAGAACATGAGTTGATATTTGGTTTGTTTTGTATGTTCTTTGAAACATAGGAAGTAATTCAGCAGGATGTGGGAAAGAAATGAAATTTCTAGAAAGGTTTGAGTGAAAAGAGAAATAAATGTAGAACTTGATTGATTTGGAAAACCATGGATTGGGTTTATTATGTTCAACCTTCCTTCTTTTATATATTGTTATTGTTCATTCGTTCTTGGACAATTTAATTTGTTAACCACATGATGGTTGAATCATTCAATATGAGTATAGTATGAGTGAAATATGTCATGATATTTCTCACATTCATGCACTAGCGTGTTTTTTTTTTTTTTTTGGGGGGGGGGGGAATTGGCTGAATTTTTGTTAGGGTGGGTTTAGCAGGGAACTAAAGTTGGATATTTTGTTGGAATTCTTGTTTGGAGAAGTTACATATTGTTGTTCTTATTTGAATTCAACTTTAGTTCATTATAAGATTGTAAAATTTTATTTGGAGGATTTGTATTACTTTATTCGGCACTGAGTTAATTAATCTTATGAGTAGAATTCACGAAATATCCAAATGCTTAACTTACCAAAAAGAGGAGCTACTTTAGTTTGGAGTCTCCTTTTTCTGAATCGTTATCTTTCCCTATTGATTTGTAAATAGGATGCTAGCTTAAGTATGGTGTCCAAAAATTAAAAAAAAAAAACCTTTGCTTCAGGTAGTCACTTCATAATTAAATTCACTTAATTTGAAAAAACAATCCATGAAGAGGGGGATGAAAGATAAAAGCATTTACAGTTCATGAAGAGGATGTGTTGTCGTCGCTTCATTCTTTCACAATCTTTTAAGAACATTGATAAAGCAAGAATGAACTAAATGGTTCTCTAAAGTTGTCATAGTGCTATGGATTGCTCACTTTCACAATCCTTAACATTTTGTTATTTTTTGTGGTAAAAATATAATATTTATTTTCATTTCCCTCTTATGGCAGCGAGAAATCGATGGGGAAATAACCATTGCCAACTTTGATTTTTACAAACCTTACCTTAACAGGTACGTCTCAAAGACTATGTTTCACCCTTTCTTCTCTCTTCAAGGAAACAACATTTCCACAATTTGGTTGAATATAGAACTTGAAATGTTAACCTTATCTTGTTGATTGGGATTGAGAATTGAATCGGATTAGAGTTTTTTTTTTTTTTTTGGTGATTGTTCTTTGAACATATTAGGATGGTCTATGGATACAATAGTAATGATAGACATTTTGTTTGATAGATATACATGTAATTTATTATCTTTTTT
>JAOXJP010232131.1:0-24528 GCA_025762735.1 Platanus orientalis | reverse complement strand
ACCTATGGATAGGCCAAAGCCCAACTCATGTGTATGTCTAAAGCAAGAGCCTCACCAGCTCATCCTGGGGGCAGAGTTAGCGCCAGTTTCATCCTAAAACCGACTTTCAAACTCTTCATGGACGGGGCCCATAGCCCATCCAACCCAATCTTACCCACCATAAATGTCTAAATAGTTTCAATGCACATTTGTAACTTGAGCCTAGGGGTGGAAATGGACATGATTTCAGCCCCATATTCATCGTGACCAAAGGGCCGACCAATAAGCTCGCCCACCGTGAAGTAGGTTGGCAGGTTCTTTCCCAGCCTGGTATGTTCTTAAAATCAGTTAGCCCCAACGCAGCCCAAACAGGGAGGAGACAAAGAAGAGCAGGGCAGGGGGATTAATGTTGAGGGTTTGGGCTTAAGAACGTGGACGATGGCAGGCCTGCTTAGAAACTGGGATGGATTTTTCAGTCCAGTCCAGCCCATCCCAGTGGGCCAATACGGCTGGCTGAAGCTCAAGCTGGGAAGACCAGGTTGTCCATTATCAGTTATCACAATACTCAAAAGGAACTATTTTCAATTGGTCAGTACATATATAAGTGTCTGGATGGGCCTAACTTGTCAGGCCCTTGGGTCTAGATTATTTTCCTTATCGAGCCCAAAAAACTAACCCAAGTGCAACCAACCGGAGAAATTCAATGCTGATTTATATAATAGAAAAAGAGGACACTGAAAGAAATTATTAGGAAGTTCCAATGACCAAAGAAGGAAGACCTTAAATTTATGAGGCTTTGTGTGTATGCCAAGATGATGCAATGTTCACCTTGAGTCCACTCTGGACTTGTAGAAACTACAACGCTGGCAGGTGGGGGTGGACCCCATACACTTTTTGCGGGCCCCACCTCCCCTTTGTGTCTTGGCTCAAGGAGGCTCATTTATTCACCGTCGCAGGTGATGTGAGTCCCACTCCAAATAAACCCCCTGTGAAAGACTTTTCCAAAGGCACCTTTTTTGATTGGTTTGATAATTTCCAAGTCATCAATGCTTGTTCGCTCTTTATGTGTGGGATGTAAAGGAGTTGACCTCGTGCTACTCTAAGATGCACTATCCACCAGGTATCCAACATCTTCTATTGGAAAAATGTCTAGAATTCAATCCCAGATGTAACCGGATGATGATCTGGAGAAAAACCCGTTGTGACAATTTTTTGACCTGCATTATTGACCTGATCAGGATCCGACCTGATCCAAATAGAGAATGGGGTTTTGGGATTTATATTATGGGTTTCCTCTCTTTCAAGGAAAGAGGAAGAGCTACACTTTCATTGTAATCTCTGTTTTTATTCAAAATCTCTCTTGAGCTTCAAGTCGAGCCACATAAATCATTTGTGAGCTTTGTGTAATTGTTGTTTTTTTACTATTTTCTTTCTTCTATTTTGTTGCTTACAATTTCAAATCTAAGCTTCTGCATAACACCTTTATATTTCCTCTCTCTCAAGACTTTTGCTATCCATAAGATCGCAAGCTTGCATGTATTTTGCTTGAGTATAGTTTTTATAGGATGTAATAAAGAAAAAATGAGAAGGGGATAGCAGCTCCTTGTAATATAATACAAATGGTCTTTTCTACTCCAACCTAATTTCAATAGTTACTTCATAAGAGTCTCTATTCAGCTCCCGCAAACGTGTCAATCACAAGTGCTTTAAGCTTGCTGTGCCATAAAATATCCTGCAAAATCATGCATACATGCAAGCAAATATTCAGAGGCCTCTTCTTTTGCAAGACCCGTGCTTGCTCTTGTTATGGAGCCTAATATAAGAGAAGGCACAGAAAGGAGCGAATCAAATACAATTTGGACTGACCTGAAGGGCCTTGGATCAGTCCAACTTGTGCCTTGGGGCACAAGTAGGTGAATCCACAAAGTTTAGAGTTGAGAAGTTCAATGGTATGAACTTTACACTATGGAAGATGCAGATAGAGAATTTTCCTATACCAGATAAATTCTCTATCAATCTCTTGGAGGGAAAGCAAAGAAACTCAAAACAATGTCAGATGCGGATTGGGAGGTGTCCGACAGGAAGGTCTTAGGTACGATTAAACTCTCTTTATTGTCATTGGTTTCTTTCAATATTTCCAATAAGAAAACCACTGAAGATTTCATGGTAGCCTTTGCACAGATGTATGAGAAGCCATCTGCATCAAATAAAATATTTTTAATGAAGATGTCGTTCCATATGAAGATGATTGAGGGTGGAACCATTGTGGAACTTCTAAACAAGTTTAACAGTCTCAAGTCAAGTAACCTTGATAAGAATCAATTTTGATGATGAAGCTAGAGCTTTATTGATCCTATCCTCTTTACTAAAGAGTTATGATGGCCTAGTTATGACATTGAACAATTCATCACTTTCAGAAACCCTGAATTCGATTACGTGGTGAGGGTAATACCTAGTGAAAAAGTTTGTAGAAACACAACATGAGAAGCATCATCAAGTGGTAGTACACTGAACGTGGAAGGAAGAGGAAGAATTGGTGAAAGAGGATAAGATTGTGACAGATCAAAGTCTAGGGGGAAATCTAAGTCAACAAAGCCCATAGTAAAATGTTGTGGTAAGAAAGGACACCTTAAAAAAGATTGTTGGAGATAAAAGAAAAAACAAGGCAACAATAAGAAGAAGAAAGCTTCTGCAAAAACTACAAGTGACGCTGCTGAAGACACTTTGATTTTTGCACTTGATGAAAATTAAAGTCTTGAGTGTTAAACTCCGGTGTGTCCTTTCATGTCATGGCAAATAAAGAATGTCTCAAGAATTATATGCAAGGGGATTATGACAAAGTTTATCTTAGAGACAATATGGTTTGCAACATAATTGTCAACGAAGATATTCGGGTAAATTTACCTAATGAAGCTACATGGTGGTTGAATGATGTAAGACATATACCAATCTTGAAGATGAATTGAATTTACATTGGCTAGCGCTCAAATTTGGGACATACCACTACTTTCACGGGAGGCATGTACAAAATAACTAAATGTGCCTTGGTGATAGCTTGGGGAAAGAAATAATGTATACTATATTTGATCGGAAAGCATGGTTCTATTGCTATAGCTAAAACGAGTGTCAACTCAGACACATGATGTTGCTGGCTTGGGCACATAAGTGAGAAATGAATGAAGATTCTCCATACTAAAGGTAAACTTTCAGGTTTGAAGATTTTATAATTGAAATTTTGTGAAGACCGCATTTTGGGAAAACCGAAGAAGGTTATCTTTTTTAAAATAAAAAAGATGCAAAAACTTCTTAGAACTGGTCCATACTAATATATGGCGACCACCATTAGAGTGGTGCTAAGCATTATGATAGTGAAAGCATTATGATAGCTCAGGTATATGTTCTCATGGTGGCTATTACTACTTTATTACTTTTATTGATAATGCAACTAGAAAACTGTGGTTTTATTTCTTAAAACATGTTTAATGTATTTAAAGTGTTTAAGAAGTTGTAAGATTTGGTTGAAAATGAAACATAGTTGAAGCATAAGTGTTTAAGGTCTGAAAATGGAGGACAATATTATAGCAAAGAATTTAAAAAGTTATGTGTTTTGAATGAAATCAGAAGATAAAAGACAGTACTACACACACCATAGCAAAACGATGTGGTTGAGTGGATGAACAAGACGGTTGTAGAGTGGACTAGAAGCATGAGGTTGCATGCAGGAATGCGTACAGTTTTGGGCGGATGCAATAAGTACAACCACATATTTAATAAATAAAGGACTTTCAATACCATTAAATGGTTGATTGTCTGAAAAAGAATGAATGAAAAAAGAGGTAAGTCTTTCACATCCTAGAGTGTTTGGTTGTATATCTTATATTCATATTGATGCTAATAAGATAAATAAGCTAGATGCAAAGTCTAAGAAATACACTTTCATTAGGTATGGTTCTAGTGAGTTTGGGTATCAGTTTTGAAACCAAGAAAGCAAAAAAATAATTAAAAACATAAACGTGATATTTAATGAAAATTCCATATACAAAGACAACATAGAAGAACAATATTATAAAAAAGGATTTGTGAAACTTGAGGATACTTTTGAGGGTGAAGTACGAATAATTGAAGGCAATGAGATGTCAGAAAAAAAACCAGCAAATGGAGCCTCAAACACCTATTTCATAACTAAGAAGGTCTTTAAGAACATCTAAGCCAACTTAGAATTTTTTTTTTGTATTATTTGTTGTTTACAGATGGGGGTAAACCAGAATACTATGATGAAGCATTGAAAGTTGATAAAAGACTTTAATGGGAGCATGTCATGGATGGGGAGATGAAATACTTGATTACAAACTAACTATGAGACTTAGTTCCACTATCCGAAGAAAAAAAGACACTGAATAACAAATGGGTATATAGGTTAAAAGAAGAGCATGATGGAAGTAAAAAATACAAGATTAGACTAGTAGTAAAAGGGTGTCAACAAAGGAAAGATGTTGATTATTTTGAACTATTTTCTCCGGTTGTGAAGATGATCACCATTAGAGTGGTGCTAAGCATTATGATAGTGAAAAATCTATATCTTGAATACAACTTTTTTCCATGGTGACTTGGAAAAAAACATCTACAAGCAAGGAAGAAATGGAGTACAAATTCAAGAAGAGCTTATATGGGTTGAAGTAAACCCCAAGGCAATGATACATAAATTTTAACAAGTTCATATCAAAGAGTATATAGAAGATGCTATGTGGACCATTGTTGTTATTGCAAAACCTTTGATGATTTGTATATTTTATTAGTTTTGTATGTTGATGATATGCTGTAACAAAATCAAACATACATGAGATAAATAATTTAAAGATGCAATTATCAAAAGAATTTGAGATGAAAGACTTGGGAGCAACAAAACAAATTCTTGGGATGAGAATCACAAGAGATAAGAAAAACCATAGGTTAAAGTTGTCTCATTTTTCCAAGTGAACTTGCGTTGCATTCCCAAGTTTTTGGGGGAGTGCACTTGGCCTACTGGCTAAGACTGATGCCACCTGAAGTTCCCTCCCCCAAAAGCCCATGGTTGGGCTTTACAGCTAGCCTAGCTTCATCTCATGCCATCAACAATGGCATTCCATTGCGTCAGTGGTTTTGTGCAGGTTGGAGATTGAGGTTTATGAATATCAGCCTCATTTAAAGTCCTTAGAGCTGTTTAAAATACCATCTTAATTGTCACCCTTCTATTTTTTTTTTTTTTCCTCAACCAGAATTAAGCTTTATGATTTCCTTTCCTAAAACAAGCCCAGGCAGTAGATTAAATGGACACAAATAAGGTGCTCGTTCCGTTAACCAGTAAACTGTAGTCAGTGTTCAGGGCAAGCCTAAAGCTAATTAATTATACAGGTTCCTTGTAGAAAACCTTGAAGTCATGGTTTCAAACAGAAGTCATACAAGTAATGCTCTTTGAAGATAACATTCGCTAAGATACAGCAACCATTCTGAAAAAGGCTACCCTTGGTTTCACTTCTTAGAGAAAGACCAAAGCATACTGATGGAAAAAGAAATTCCATTGATCAACATATGAAGAGATAATTCCCACTTCTAACAATTTGGAACTAGTAGCTCTAGGGGATAATTGGTCGGAGCATAAGAAGCTTAAAAAAGCGATCACCTAGTCACTGTTAAATAACGTCATTTCAACTAGACCACTTTAACATTATTACTTTTATTAGATTGCTGGAGAAGGCTGCATTTGGCAAGGGAAAAGAAAAGGAACACCACAATTGCCACTTAAACTTCACTTTGTAAAGATAAGGACCCTCACTTTGCTAGTGGATGGGCGGCAATGTAGTCTATGAGATGAGCTGTAGTTGAAATTTTACCGCCATCATTACTTCTACACTGTCCGGGATGTCTACAGCAAATTCTTCCTCCACCGCCATCATTACTTCTACATTGTCCAACATATCCAATTGCAAGTCATCCTTGAAATTTGCCACTGGGCTCACCTGTTAAACACCAAATTTTCTAAGAGTTCCACTCTCTCCATATGTAACAAGGGAGAAAAATGATTGAGAATTAGAAGAAAATGAAGAAATCAAGACTGGAGGAGTATGTATGAAATTTAGGAAAGTTGAGAGGATGGAGAAGCACCTTGCACCATCTCAACTATTACACCCTCCTCCCAAAAATGAATTCCTCTTCTACCCTTTACTGTGATTAGTTTTATTTTCTCACTTGGTGCTTTGGTAATTACTACAAAATTGAAGAAAATAGTAGGGCACTAGCGGTGCTTCATCTCGAAATGATTTGATTTTGCTGTTGGATCACAAGAGTTACCGGTGAAGAGGAAAATAACTGCGATAAAATAATGCTGTCTAATTGGAGGACCCCTTGACCCTTGTTCCCTGGACTGCAAACCGTATGCTGGTCCTCTTCTCTTTAGAAAAAAGGTCATTACCCAGTGCCGGTCCCATAATTATGGGGTGCTGGGAAGGGTGGATGGGAATAGACCAAAAATTTGGCTTTTTGCGCAGAGATAAAAAAAATCCTGAGGCAGAGATATGGTAAAATCTTACCATCTTGATCACTGTGGTGAGTAGAAGTTTATGGAGATCACATAAAGTGTGGAATGTAGTCCCCTCACCTCCTGGGGATTGGGAGATGGGAAGAATTGCGCCATCAGATTTTTTTTTTTTTTACTTTTTCCTTCTTTTTTTTTTCCTGATTAGGTAAAAATAGTATTGATTATGTAAAAATGAAGGAGGGAAGCCCATATACAGGTAAAATTTTATAAGTATGAAGATGGGGGCTTCAAGGTCAACAATGTTCATGATTTAACGTATTGTTGTGATACACCTCAATACATATTAAACTTCTATTAATATGATGCACTTTATTTTTTATTACACTATATAGTGGCGAATCAAAGCGTATTGATTCGCTATCGTAAAAGTTTCAACAGGTCTCTTATCTACCATAATATCCCACTATTTATGCATTGTGTGGTAGAATATTGGCTTACTGCAAACTGATATGGTACAATCAACAAAAATATTCATTCCATTACTGTTTAACTAGAAGTAATACAAGATTAGTTCCTGGTTGACTGCATCCTTCATTCCAGGAAATATGGTACATTGAAGGTGATAAGAGTAGTTTGATGGGCTCTACAAGCATTCTGTAAACAAGGCCCAATAAAGTATTCAATCTTCAGCAGGGAGGACTTTAAATAGAACCTCCTTTATGAGCCACTTGTGTTAGCCATGTGGGGCTCATAATTTGATAAAGGTTCAAGATCAATTTCTTAGCTAGGGGGTTCTGTTTTAGTTCAAGTCATATATGGACGATTTCACTACTTTCAGTAAAATCTGTACTTTAACATTTACAGGAAATCTATATCAATATTTATAGCAATTCATGCTTTAGAAAAATTTAGAAAAAAAAGAAGCTCCTCACCAAGTTTGGATAGTAAACATCATGTTTTTACAAAGAGTTTATTTATTGGGTTTTAGTAAGAGTTTACTTCATTAAGTCCACATTTCAAATTTCTACATTTCTAGAAGTGATTTTATTTGCAAAATTTTTGGAAGATATATAATAGGGCAAAAAGTCCATCACGTCTTTTAAAAGTTTTAATGTGTTCTAGGATCTTTCCACATATGGCTACAATGTTAAGTGCCTCGAATCTTTTGATAGAGGAGATTAAGTTACACGTCTCTGAGTGTTGGTGAGAAACGCAAAATTTTGAAGAAAAAAAGATCTTTATTTGGTTGTTTACATTTCCTTTTTTTTTGGTAATGTTGTTTACATTTCCTTTGCTTTCTGCATTTCCTTCTTGGCTTGTGGTTAATCTCACACTACTTAAATTTAAGAGTCTTATTTTATCCAATCTTGTGGTATTTCCAAAAGATCTAGTTCACCTTCACGACATAAGGAACAAATTTATTTATTACAGAATAATTTGCTAGAATTTCTTGGAGATTGTTTTGACCCTGTTTATTATCCAAACTCAAATCCAACAGTAATTCTGAATTTTTAAACAGTACCAAAATTGATTTGCAGTTCTTTAGTTAAGTAACTCTAATTTCTTTTAAGGGATGGATTGTCAGACAAGGGTTGTGGCAGGAATATCCTCGGACAAGACAAGGCCAGTTCCCTATGGATTTGTAAGAACTCTCATTACACTGGATTCCATTCAAATACTTAACCCTCCACAAATTTGAATTTTTTTGGTGGATAAGCAGAATTCGAGCACGCAACCTCATGGTTGAGGTGCAGTATGCCAACAAATTGAGCTAAGGGCTTTACAATTCTATGATCATATTTCATTTTATTTTCTTATGGGGAAAAAATAGATCTATACTAAGATATGATATAATCATGCTTCATTCAACTATATGGCAATCCCATAATCCACTTATTTGGCTTGTTTAAATAAAAATTTAATGTGTTTGTGAAAACATATTAAGTTCCTTCTCGTGTTATTTAGACCTGTTGATGCAAGCAGTATATCAAAGCAATTTTTCCAAGAAGATGATCCCAACTTGCAAAATGGGTGTTTTTTCTCATGAATCCAGCCCTTTTGTGGGTCCCTGATATGATTTCCAGCAACTTTTAGAAGTCAAGTAAGCTTTTATTTTTCAGTTGTCAGTTATGTTTCCATTTTTAGTTCCTAGATAGTTCCTAAGCTTAAGTATAAGAAACTAGAAATTTAGCCTTGCTTTAGTCAATTTATTTAATTAGATTAAAGAAGAAATGTTAGCTATTTACAATGGGAGACCCTCTGAAGATGCTGCCCAACCCATTAACTCCCTATATTTTTTACATAGCTGGAAATAATTGTAAATGGTCACTTTGCCATGTGCTGGAGGTGTAATGTCCATATTGGAGTATTGGGTACTACTTGATGGTTTGATTCAATCAAATCCAGCACCTTCTTTAAAGTGGTAAGATCCTTCCACTTCACTTATATTATCTCTCCATACAATCAGATCTTTTTATACCATTTCTACAACAAATCATCCACACTGGTTGCTCACTCCATTAGCCCTAATTCCTTTGACAACCGACCCCAACAGATTAGCCTATTAAAGTCCTAATTCAACGCTTAACAATTCTGACAACCATACTATCCCTCTCGTATAAACATTTATTTATTTTTTGGTTACCAATACTGAAGAAGAATTTATCTAAAAAGGGGATAGAGAAATACAATGTGGGAGATGGTATAAACAGAAGCCCCTTACAATATCAAATCTACTCTGCTAAGCATGACCTCCCTATTGACACTTCTTCCCAGAGAGTCTGCTATATCACTAGCTAATGTTGGTACTATAAGGAACAGTTTCAGGGCGAAAGTCAAATCATTGAAATCACTCAATACTGTGAAGCAACCTTTCACCCTCCTCCCCACCACAAAATAATAATAATAATGATAATAATAATATTGTGGAGCCTCCAAGGACCCTATATCCTAACAATAAGCCCAAAGCATTATATTGTTTGAGTCCCCTTCAAAGTTCAATCACCATTTTCCCTTTTTTGTTTTTTGATAATTGACAACAATTTTTTGAAGATAGAATAATAATACAAGCATACAATACAAAAAGAACAAATGGCACCTACAAGCACATATCAAGAAGGATGAAATCCTCAACAATAAAATACAAACCCACACCCCAATTACCCAATCTGTTGGCTAAGATATTTTGGTCCCTCAAAAATATGCACAAAGTGTTAATGTAAAATGTGTAAATTATAAATTCCATTCCAAAATGTAAAAATACATGATGTAAGTAGTGGTCATTCTAAGTCTTACATGTATCTAACATTGTAATATTCATTGAGTCATGTAAGTCCAACTCAAAGTCTGGGAGAGCTTTACGAGGGATACATCTCATAAAGCTGGATGAAGAAGGACCACCAGTGCAGAGACTTGAAGATGTCAAAGTCAAACATTCAAAGAAATCTCAAGCTTCAATTCAAGAGCCAACCTTGATGATGATGTACAATAGAAGAGGGGATACTCAAATTTGATGTATGATATCATCAAGTATCTCAAAGAATTATCAATTTAATACTGGAAGCATGAACACACTTTGATCCACCAAGAATTGATTTTTAAATCACACAAGTAGACAAGAATTTTAAATTTCGAAGAATAGAATGAAAGAAACGAAGCTATAAGAGTTTATGATAGAAAATGGGAAGAAAATAGAAAGAAAGAACCTAAAATGGTAATTCTAAAATTTCTGGGCAAGAACCTGAAATTATCAAATTTTATAAGTAAATTCTGACCTATATCAGGGTCCTATGATTAAAATTTCACAAGATTTGGATCATGTTTTCTATATGAAACTTTAAATTTTCAGACATTGGGAGATTCTTTAATGGATGTTAACCAAAACCAGTAGGAAATCTTTTACAATAGATTAGCAAACTTGAAATCCAGGTGGAATTGCAGAGAACAACTAATAAACAAAGAAGAAGAGGAAGAGGAAGAAAGTGATAAAGTGTACCTTGTGAAGAAAATCCTACCTAAGTTCAAGCTTTGACACAAAACTTGAAGCAAAAATTGTATTTTTTTTTCCATTTATTCATTGCATACCACTACAAAAACGTGCACCCTATATATAGGCTTACAAACTTAAAAAAATAGAAAGAAACCAAATTAGAAATTCCTAAATTACTAGCTTACTTGCTACTTAAAACTTTCCTACGTTCAAAACTACTAAAACCATGACTTTCTAAAAACAAAACTGTCAAAAATCAAGTCATTTAAAAAGATTTCAACCAGTACTCTAAGAGAATCCCACTTTGACTTGTTGGGTCACTAAAATTGATAAAATGCCCTTGACAACAATGCCTTATTCATAAAAGACCTAAAAATAATAACCATAATGACCCTCATGTCCTAATCTCTAATAAATCATAAGCTATTAAGTAAAATAGTAAAAATACTCAAATAAAGACTTTAAAAGACTCCATCATGTGTCTCAAAAATGCTCCTCCATGTGTCTTCTTGTGTGGACCCCAACAAGCCATGTATGAGTCCCACCTGGTTTTAATGTCCACATCACTTAGCTTCACATGTAAAAGGACCATTCAAGAAGGTTGGTTAAGTGATATAAGTGTGAGACCGAACCGAATAACATAGGATGGTTATAAAAGACCACCAATGAACTTAGAAAGTAAGCTCACACACAAAATGATCACAATTGAGTAAATAATGATAAATATATTTAAGTTGACCAATTTGGATTGATCCAGTCCAAAATTGAACAGATCCATACCAAAGTTGGACAGATCCAGAGTACAGTCAAATCGATTTAACAGAGCCTGGTTTTTGTCCAGACAATCTGGATTGATCCAGATTGAAGTTGGAATCTGGATCAATTCAACTAGCCCAAAATAAGAAAATTGCCCATACAACTTTTCCAAACGGCTCTATTTTTTTCCATGAGCTGTTAGGGGATCTTTGAGCAAGGTTTTTTTTTTTTTTTTTTTTAAGGAAGAACTCTCAATGATTTGAACAAGAATCTCGTATGAAAATCTTCTTAATTACTGTTCCTTATGAGCCAAACTTGTAAATTCTATAAAAGTTGAGAGACAACTATTAGAATGATCTTGAAGGCTTTTCTTATTGGAAAAATTCAAGCTTAAGGTTGCGGGTCTAGCTTTCCTACACTTAGTAATACTTAGAAAGCTTGGAGAACATTAGTTTATTGGAAAACCATATTCCTTCTACTAGAAGAGATCTCTCCAAAGAGTGTGGTTACTATAGCAATATCAACTTACCAAAAGGTTACCCAACAATGGAAGAAGTTCTGCAGTTCCATCAAAAGTTTAGGCTTCATGGGAGGCAGATTTGGGAGTACTTGCCAAAGTCTCCAAGTGTGTCACTGGATGAAGCACACTCATCAGAGTCACTAGGTGCGGACTAACAAGGCGAGTGGATTTTTGTTGAACTTGTGAGTATTTCAGTTTGTTAATTTTCTATAATAGATTAGGAAATCTATTAATAAAAATTAACAGGAGCTTTTGAGAGTGGACGTAGGCACCAGAGCGTGGCCGAACTATTATAAATTGTGGTGTCTCTTGTGTATGGTATTGCTTACTTGTGTGTACTTGTATGCTTTATGTTTGTGGTTCACAAGTTCTCATTTTCACTTAAGTTGGTTCTTACTATTGATTTCGCAAATGCTTATTGAATTCAAATATTTGCATTAAGTTAGCATCTTAAGTGAAATTAAGTTAAATTGAATTTTGACCAAAAAATTCAAAAATTAGGCTAGATCCTATTCACCCCCCTATAGGATTGTTTGGATATCGATCTTAGTATTTTAACAAAGGAGGTGCTTAAGAGTAGTGCCAACTCCCTAATTTTGTAGATGACATATGCCATGTTCCAAACACCTTCGTTCTTACCCATACCCGATCCAATGACCACAACCAAGTCTCCTTCCACAATACAATCCCTAACCTCCATCTTTCTTAGCGCTTGAAGCCCCACAACCTTAGCTTTTGTTGAGTCACAAGAGCCCAAAGGACCACAAATGATCCGAACAATAGAACTATTATCCCATCCTTTATCACACAACCAAACCCTGCCGGGCTTGGGTTTCCTTTCGAGGATCCATCAAAATCCAGCTTCAAAACACCCTCTTGAGGAGGCATCCACTACTTAATAGCCTTTTTTTATTTATAATGAAAACTACTTAATAGCCATTTTGACCACTTGAGGAGTGAAAGAGATAGAACTGATCCAATCTCTTAAGTAGATAGAAAAGGATAAATCTTTGAAATCCTTGGAGACAAAAATCTAACTTCCCTCCTCTCTAATGATGGAATTGATCACCTCAGAAGGTCTTCTGCTTTTTCCTTCAAAAATCCTAAAATTTATTTCCTTCCAAATACCCCAAAGGACACCATGTAACAAGCAAAACTAGAAAATCATCCTACAGGGGCCCAAACCACTACAACTCCATTGGTGAATGACCTCCAACAAATCCTCCAGCATCACCAAAGATCTAAACAAATTGGAGAAGAAAAAATTCCAAATCTCATATGAGAACTTGAGTGAAGGAATAAATGCTTTGTAGACTCACAATCAACTTTGCATTAAACACACTAATGAGAAGAGAGTGCCATAAAGGGTCTCCTTTTTCGAGAAGATCCATGGTATTTATAGTTTATACAATTGTCCACGGGAAGGCTTTAATCCTTGGAGGACCATTTTCTCAATATTAATCTCTTGTAAAATGAAAACCTTGGAGAGTTTCCAATGCTTCAGCCTTTATGGAACTAGAAGAGCCAATCGGGCTGAAAAACACAAAAGAGACCTCCCACTATCATAACAAAAAACATTACAATCCAAGCTGGTCTGGAATTCCCAATAGACATTCGTCGAATTCATCTTGATCATTCTCATTTAGACACAACCAAGCCACATGCATTGAAGGATGGTGAAAATAAGATCGAGCTATAGTTGTGCATTCTCTCACGACCGTGAGGACCAATTATTTGAATTTTAAACAAGCCTATGCCTTGTCCACACATAATACAATACCCATCAAACACTACATCTAAATTTCTAAAAGTAGCTTTAAACTATAACATACCACATGTGATGCAGCATGCATATGGACTAGTGGGTGTGTGCATAAGGAGCCAAACATAAAATAAACAAGAGTAATGACCAAGCATAATCAAGATTCCTACTTGCACATCCACACGAATTCAAATGAATATTCAGCTATAACTCATGAGCATGATAAAAATTAGAACTCACAAAAGTGATGAACAAAACCAAACTTAAGTTATATGAAGAAATAACAATTGAAATTAGGGACTGGTAAGATGTCTGGTTGCTGTCCCACAGGTGCTGAAACTAAAAAAGGTATTCAAAGGGGTGTTAACATAAACATAATATGAAGGTCATGAAGGAAAACATCAAAGATGATTGTGGACTTGCAAAACAAAATTTAGAAGCAGGTTCTAGACAAGAGTGTGAGCAGTAGAATAGAATTAAATAATAAGGTATGTAAAAAAAAAACTGATAAAGTCACTCCCACAGCATATACCACACAAGTCACCTGAAATCAATACTTGAAGGATATTAAACAAGGTAGTATCCAGCTTACTTTTGATGTAATGGACTGGGCTGAAGCTGTATGTGATGCAACCTTCAAAACGTGACCAGAACTAAGTCTCTTTGAGGCTATTTTTGGAATTTGGTCAAATCTGTTCCAGAATAACCCTTAACGTCAGCCTTCAAATTACCAAACCATAGTGATGATCCCTCAGCAGATTATGGGATGAATTCTGTACCCATAGTGTCGTCCAAAACTTCCCAACACCTGGGAAAAAACCAACTGTGCAGATCCCTAAAAGCCTGCAACTAGGAGTTGATTTCGTGGGAAAGCGTTAAATACCCTGTTCATGCCTCTGTTGATTTCTCAGGGTTGTATCTTGATCAGTCCTGAGTTGTTGGAGATGGTGAAGACTCTTGCAGGATCGTATGCGAGGTAGTTTGCAAGTCCTAAAAGATTGGGATCAAATCCCTCATATCAAGGGAGCTGTAGCTGATCTCGTGCAGATACTTATTTCCTCTGTTTAACGCCTGCAACAAGCAAACCTCAGATGGGACCCATCAAAGATCATCAAAGGAGCAAAGGGATGCACCCAGTAGGATCGCCCAGGCTTCTTGAGGATTCCCACAGAGGGGTTTTGAGTGAATATCAAAGACGAAGGGGCAGTGTTGATTCTCGTCCAGGTACCTTCAATGGTCTGTTCACGTCTCAACTGTAGCAGACAGCAAAGAACTTCTTCAAATTAGGTTTATGCTCATGGAAACCTATTTTGATGAATACTTCAGCCACTAGCACTAATCTTGTTTGTTCCAAATCCCTCAAGTCTTCAAACGTGAATGCAGGATGATCAATCTGTAACCAATTGTTAATTTTAACAAACAAAAATTAATAAACAAATAGAGAAGAAGGAGGTGAGGAGATCCTTTGACCAAGGAGGAGGGAGTAGCCTCCACTATCACCGTTAAACTAGACTTTCCCTAGACTTATTCCAGAGTTTTATGCAGTCTGCTTGTAACCAAGGAGGAAGAACAAGAAAGTCTTGAACGAACTCAGTGTGAGAGAGACAAAATTTTATTTTCTTCATTGCATATATCTAATTCTGGTCATGTGAGGTGTTTTTATAGTCCCACGACCAGGTTATTACAACCTAAATAAGAAAATCTTAAAAAATAACCCTCTAGTACAATATCATACCCAACATAACCCTATACTACAGAAAATAACTAAAATACCACTAAGACAAAACTACCCTCAAATAATGTGCTACAGAACAATACATAAAAAATACTAATGAAACCATAACATGGGCGCGACCCTCCTGCGCTGTCTCTGATAAACCTAAAACTTTTTCCTGGACCCGATGTCTTCATCAATTTCAATGGTAGATCTTTCTTTTGATTTTCAGCAACCATATTTTATGATGAGAGAGGTAGAAGAGTGGAAGAATATAGAGAAGAAATAAGATAACAAAGAGAAGAAAAGAAGAGATGGAAGGAGCTGATGTTGTTGGGAGTGGAGAAAGGGGAAAAGAGAGAGAAAAACGTGAGAGATAGGAGAGAGAGAGAGATGTGATGAAGTAAGAGAGGGAGGGGTCCACGACCATCAAGATTCAACTCAAAATTTTCACTTTTATTCAATGTGTCGATCAAAGGGGTGGGGAGGCCTATTATGTTAGGTGCATCATACATGAATAAACACTATTACGAGACTTGTATAAAGATCAATATTGTACATTTCTTAAGCAAACATCCAATACGATTACTTCTAGTCATAAAATAAACTTTTATGCACTAGAAGTAATCATATTTAATACCATGTGGGGGGTCACCATTTCCATCATTTATGTTGTGGTGGATCGGGGGTAGGGTCATGGTCATCATCCCCGTCTTGTTGATATTCCCTAGTTTTCAAGATAAAATGCTTTGGATTCTTATTCAAACCACAAATCATTGTTTTGATGTTTCAAATCAATAGATTTAGCATTTATTGATTTGGATCTACTAATTTATAAGAACTTTGAGATTAATGAAAACACACATATTTCTTGATCCAAAAAAGAATACATAAATGTTTTTTAGAATTTAGATCTATCAATTTCTTGTCTAAATTTCATTTTTGATTTCACAAAATCAATAGATCTTGGCAATAAATGAAATTGAGAAATATTAAGAGGAACAAATGTTCAATTTTGAAAAATTTGGGATTCGGAACAATCTGGACAATCTAAAAACAATCCAGGAAGGATCTGGAATGATCCCAGTGTGGATTGTGATCCAACATGCAAGATTAGACTGGTCTTGTTCGATCCCAAGTTGGATCAAATGATCCGATCCTGGATCATCCAAGTTTTGAAACTATGAATTGGAGAAAGATACCATGAAGCCTCTAGAATATTAGCATATTGAGTTGCCTTAATGGAATGCGTTCTTCATCTAAAATGGGTGTTTCCCCTTCTTGTTTAGAGTGTCGTCCATGTCACAAGATGTAAGAATGGAAAGAATTGCATCCCTTGAAAACATGGTAAGCATTTTTTCAAATACGCTTGTAGCAATGGCATCACCTCTTTCAGAGGCAGAGGAACGGGAGTGTGCCTTTGTCGGCCATGGATGTTGGAATCAGTTGCACTCAATGGGAGATGCTAGGAGCTTACTTCAGTACATTTTCAATGCTGTTGCAAATGCAAGGTGCTGCTTTCTGAAATGAATTTAATTATGGTCTCGATGATTTCATGTTCTTTTTGCTTAGGTTGTTTCTAGAACTTCATATACTTCTCTAATCATTGTTGATATTTGAAATTTTTAATTAACTTGAATAATTCATTGATCTGCATTACTTAGTGACTCAGGACCAAAAGATAATGATTTGATGCTTTGATAACAAATTGATTTAGAACCAAAGAATAATTATATGATCTCAAGGGTTACGAAAACTAGGGAGTGTGAACAAAAAATTATAATAAAGAAATTTGCAGTAAATTAAGGAAAGCAAAAAAGAATAAGAGGAAAAAGAAGATAATCAACTAGAATCACACTAGTTGTTGCTTAGGCAATCACACCTAGGGTTGAAAGCATCAAACCTTCAAGATTTTGGACTCACACTAGAGAATAAAAGCCATATGCCTTGGAATGTTTATTCACTCATCAATCATTCAATCAATAAAATTATCAGTTACAAACGGTATTTATAACTTTTACGCTTTAGATTTCCAAATCCTACCCTAACTAAATTTTCAAATAAAAGTAAAACTTTAAAATAGTTAATTTTGTGACAAAGTGGAATCCTGTATTTGGGCCATAACTTTCCAAATTACATTGGGTTCGCAAGATCTTGAACGCGTTGGAAAGATGAATGAACAACCTTTCAAATGACACCAAAATCAAACCAAAAGGAGGGTAAGTTTTGAATCACCAACATAGAGCCTAAAGATAAGTGAAGGAAATAGAATTTCTTTAACAATTAAATAAAACCTATTCTACTTGGAAATAAATAAAAATTCCCAAATTGAATAACAATAGACTAACCTAAAGACAAGACTAACAAATTAAAAATTATTGCCATACAAAAATATGAAACCCAAAATATTATGACAAAAACACATGCATATGCCCATCAATTTTTATTTTTTAAATTATTTTTTAAAAGAGAAAATTTTATCAAAGAAGAACAAGAAAGAAAGACAAAACCAAGAGCACTAAAATACAAATTGAACCCGAAACCAACACTGGACCGCCAGCATGAGAAGTGCAACCCAAACAGGGGCAAATTAACAAAAAAAACAAAGACTCCTACTCAAGCACCATTCAAAGAACTTTACATATTTAAACTCTGGAATATGGGACACCCAACAAAAAGCTGCGCCAAAGCATGATCTAGAAGCTTATAGGGGTTTGAGACTTCATCCTCGAAAATTTGGGCATTCCACTATTTTCATATAACCCAACAAAGGATTTTTGGGATTGCAAACCAGAGGACTTAGACCTTTACGGGATAAATCATAGATTCGCTCTTGATTCCTCTTGAGCAAAATTTCCATGGAAGAAAGCATAACCCACGGCCTCTGGAATCTGAAGAGAAAACAAAATCCCAAATCAAGGCTACCACCACACAGTGAAGGAACAAATGACTTAGACCCTGAAGATTTGAAGCACATGATGCATCTGTTGGCCATATGAAAACCTCTTGCCATTAGATTATCCACTGTGAGAACTCAGCTTCAATAAACAAGCCATAAGGAGGAAACCGGCTTTGGACAGCATGAGAGACTTCCAAAGCCTCTCAAGCCCACTCCCTGCCATCTTCCTCCTTCAAACTGCCCACACAAGCCCTTTCAAGAGGAGAGATGCACTCGGTGACCGAGTCTATTTCCCAATCATTTAGGGGACGTCTTAAATGTAAATTCCAAACAACTCCATGCATCGACCTCTGCAAATGATCAAGCACAGAGCTCTCACAAATCTATAGATATTGGGAAAATCAGCGCTAAGAGGAGGCCCGCACCAAGCATCATCCCAGAATCAAGTATTGTTCTCCTCTCCGACTTTAAACGTTACATGATCTTTAAAATAATCATAAGCCGCTGCAATTGCTTTCCACAGTCCCACCCCATGAGATCCTACAGGTTGATTATTCATTCAATCACTACAAGAGACACTGAATTTTCCAGCAATCAATTTTTGCCAAAGGGTTTCTTTTACTTCACCAAATCTCCAAAGCCATTTGCTCAACATAGCCTTGTTCATAAGCTTAAGCAAACAAATGCCCAATCTACCTTCCTCAATAGGAGAACAAATGCTCTTTCACCCCTTGAGATGAATCTTGGCTTCATTGTCACCTGACCCCCGTAAGAACCTTCTCAAAGCTCTTTCCAAAGTCCGAATAACAGAGATAAGAGCAACCAACAAAGAAAAATAATATGTTGGGAGGTTAGAGAGAACACTCTTAATCAACATAATCTTACCTCCAGAAAGAAGCCTTGCTTTCCACATATCAAGACACCTTTCCTTACTTTCAATAATTGGGGCCCATGTTGCTCTAGGCTTGAATTTAGCCCAAAAAGTAAGCCTAAATATGAAGAAGGATGCAACTCTTTAACAACCAAAGACCTCCATAAGAGTATGGGTTGTCTCGCATTCTGTATCACTTATTGAAAAAAAAAAATCAAACCTCTACTTAATCGAATAGTTAGTCGTATATAAAAGGTGAAAGGTCATGAAATACTGCACATCCACACACAGTCAACACCTACCACAAGAGAAGATATTAACAAATTAAATAAAGAAACAGGTTATTTATGAAGTCAATTACTCTTAGTTATGGGTCTGGATTAGGTTTAGGGAGCAGAAAGGGCACATGGGATTAATAAATAAGGATATTTTGCATGAATAAGGATGATATTCCATATGAAGGGAAGAGGAATTATTCTTAAAACGCATAACTTTCTTTTCTCATCTCCTGTTTCCATTCACTTGGTCCACACCATTATTGGAGAGGGACAATAGTTCTAGATCATCAAATGCTGACTTTGACCCTTCTATAAAGTCTTTTGAGTTCCATCTCAAGATTACCTGGCCAGTCACTTTTTTCTTTTTCTTTGGGTAGGTCATTTTCTATTAGTTTATTTTATTTTTGAAAGCAGGAAAAAAGGTCTGATTTTTTAAGACAATGCATGGTCTTTGGTGATCCATTAAGTTTTAAGTCCTATCTGACTTTTTACTTCCTGGTTTCTACCTTTGCAGTGCAGAATATATAGTGGGCAAAGAGATAATTTTATTCTCTACCTTCGGCCGCCATTCATGATAGCCTATTCAAATTCTGAGAGTGTCAGTTTATGTTGTCAACAGGTGCCAATTATGGGAGAAGGAAATTAAAATCAAGGAGATGAAAGAGCAATTAAATGAGGATATAGGTCTACTACTACTGAGTGAAGCATGGAGAAGAGAAATTGAGAAGCAACTAAAATGTATACAGCAAGCTGTTGCTATTGCCTTCACTACATCAGCTTCATTGAGATTCTCTCTATAATTGTTTGGTTTCTTTATATATATATATATATATATATATATATATATATATATATATATATATATTTACTATATGAAACGAAACTAAAACAAAAACCTAGCTTAGGTATGACGATTGGAATTTAGCTTCTTTAATTGGCATGTATATGAAGTATGAATGTGGATTTGGATGTGTTGAAGGCCCTATTGTATTTGCTGCAACAGCAAGGTTTATTTCTGTTTTGGTTAAATAATATTGACTACTTTTTCAACAAATTTCCAAGAAACAACAAATCTGACAAGAAACAAGCCTTTGCTTTTCATAAACAGTTTCTCACGAGAAAAAAAAATCTTGTGGTGTTTCCAAACAAACTCTAATACTTAAAACATCCAAATATGGGAAAAGTATTCCAAACATTTGGACCTCTAAATTGTCCTTAAGCTTAGAACAATGAAAGTATGGTGGAAAGGTATATACAGAATGCTGAGATCTGTGTTTTACAAAAGTATTGTGGGTATCTTCATGGCTCCTCTAACTTCAGAGTTTGGCTTAAATGTGCAAACCATTTATTCTTCGGTTTTGATTATTTTCAAACACTTGAGATTGGCAATTGACAGGTGAACTCAAATGGTTCCATGAAACACTTCGCGGATGAGTTGAGTGGGCCCTTATCTCCAATGTCAGTGCTGGCACAGAAGCAACTGATGTATACAGCAGGCATTGGTTATGGCTCAGTCAGAGAGTCAGCAGCATCTCTAGACCAGACACGAAAGGTCAATCTTCTACTTCATGCTGTCTTTGGGTTGGTAATACCTTTTATGTTGTAAGTAAGAAAGTGGGATAGTGTGATTGCAGATGGCACCAATTGAGCTGTTGTCAATGAAGAAGCTGGCCGTTGTAGGGCAATCCCGGAAGCTCTGGAGGTGGAGGAGGAGTCATCAGCAGTGGTTGTTACAGTTCAAGTGGAAGTGGCAGAAGCCATGGAGACTCTCAGAATGGATCAGGCACAGTGATAAGACAATTGTGAAGGCAATGCCTTGTCTAGTCCAATTTATACTACCCAACACTATGGCCTTGAGGGGAATCCGGAAATAAACGGAGGTAATTTTCATGAATTTTTTCTTTGGCTGTCTTGTTTGCCTAGGGTTAAGTCACCTTGTTTTTTGACTAGGTAAGCATAGGCTGTTAGCCTTGAAGATTCACTCTTCTTAGTCAACTGTCACCTGGCTGAGTTATGCTATTTTTTTTTTTTTAAGGGATATGATTGCCAACATAAATTTATATGTTCTTAGAAAGCACTCTTAACTTCTTTGTCACTATTACAAAAAAAAAAAAAAAAAAACACCAAGGAAAGTCTATGGTTAGTCTGCGTCTTGACTTGGTTGCCATCAAATATTTAAGAGCTGGGCGTTTTGTTTCTTAGTCCTGGATTTTCCGCCTTACAGATATGTTTCCAAATGCATATGAACCTTATATTATTTTTCCTATGTATGAAGGCATGCTGTAAAATGGTGGTGGGGAATCCCCTTTTTTATTTCTTGGTCATGGCTGATATTAGCGAATCTGGAGCTGGGTGAGTGTGCTTTGCAATTTTGGATTGAAGCAATGTTTACTCAATGGGAAGCTTCTGTAAAGTGTAGATGTTAGAGGTGAATTCACCAATATAATCAGTGGAGAAGACCAGTAGAGTTGGATTTTACTAGTTGGGATGGCATTGTCAGAGGAGATCTGTTGAGTAGTCTATAGTTTTTGGCTTTTCTTTACAGTTATGAAGTTCTTCCTACTTCTTCAACTGAACACTTTTTTGGACCCTTTTTACCCTAAAAAACAACACATGGGAATGGGATCTTTCACAACTGTACTTTCTTTTACAAAATTTGATTTGATGGGGAAAGGGCTTTTAGGTGGGTTGTTTGGATCTCTTCACTAGATGACATTCCCCTAATTCACCCACTTGGAATTGATGAGGGTGGTGGATCCACAATGTCCATTATATAGAACATCTTTGGGATTAAGTCTCCATCTGCTTCGGTGTTAACCAGATGGAAAAAAATGAGTAGTATGACAATTATGAGTCAGGATCCTTTACGGTACAAGCACCGCACTCGGTTATGCTATACAGGACCCGGGCTCAAATACACAACAAATGAGAAAGACTAAAAGCAGAATACGCACAGGAAGGGTAATTTAGTATATACACATGAGATATACTTGCCAAATATCCTTTTCAGGTTCACTTCCTCGAGTTTGGATCGTTTGGACGCGTCACTAGAATTAATTATAAACAGGACACATTTCAATGTAACAAGGCGAAGAAGATTGCCTTCATTCCTGGACCATCTCGTCACCACACTGCCTTTTGAAATCAAGATCATTCTAAATAAAACCCTAAGGCCCAGTCTGGTTGCCATGAAAATGTTTTCTCATGACAAAATTTTCTCAAGAATTCATTTTTATGCCATCTGATTGCCATGAAAAGTTGGTTTTTTAATGTATTTCTCATGATTATTTTCTTTCCTTTTCTTTTTGGGATTTATTTTTCTATTCTTTCTTTTCTTTTCTATAAAATTCAAGGCAACCAGACTGGGCCTAAAGTTGCCCTAAGATATCCCTAATCCTAGACGAAGGCAACAACGGATCACAACGATCTCCTTGTCATTTCTCTTTACTTTCATTCTAAGAGAGTGGATGCATTTTAGTAACTGAGCAACCTTTTTCTAGTTTAGGTATATATATTGATTACAATGTCATCTTTACATTGTTATACTAGAATAACTAGTATCCACATGTCTAACTCTAGATGCTTTTGACTCTCCTTTTCTCAACTCTACAAATCCTTATTCCAACTACTTGAATTCGCTATATAAATCATGTTCTACCATTCCACTCTATTTAGGGTCAAAATTTTCATTAGAATCATTCATCTTTCCTCGTATAACTTTTCACCTCCCTCCTGTCTTTTTAAAGCTTTCAATTGGCATCAAATCACTCCTCATGGGTGTAGTCATCGGTTTCCGTTTCATATGTCCGAACCATCTATACCATTTTTCCCTCATTTTTTCACCTACTGCTGTTACTCTTAAGTTCCTAGGTTCATTTATAATCCAATCATTTCTTTAACTACAGACAACCTACTTCTTTAGATATATTTATTATCTCTGATTTCATTAGTGCAATTGATTCCTCATAAATTAAAATCTCCTATGTGCCATTTAGTAATTTCTGAAAATAATTCTTCCACCTATTTTGAATATCTTGTCATTCACTAAGATTCTTGATCCTCAGTCAAAATGCATCTAAGATGATCTTATGTGACATTTAGGATAATGATGAATGTAAGAACAATTATTATTGTATTATTTCAAACTCGTTTAAGTTGCTCACCTAACAGTCTAGTTGTCATCAAAGATTAAACTAACGCTCTACAAATGGTCATTTGATCCATATCAATTTTTTTTTTTTTTTTTAAAAAAAAAGAGATTTAAAAAGTGAAACATAAGAATAAACTAAGAGGGAACAATCAAATTCATTTGCACCTAATTTTTTTCCGAAGATTAGAAGTCAAATGTGAATTGAAGAAGACAAATTGTTGATAAAATCAGTCATGTTCTTTTTCTGTTAACTGTCTTATCTAAATTGTATTTATTTATTTATTCACATCACGTTATTTTCTGTGGTTGCCTTCCGTTGTCAATTATTGCCTCTACCATTTTGGAAAAGATTAGGTACGGAAATCTGCTTTTCCTCATGTATTAGAATGACATCAGGAGGTGGACACATCAGCATTGAAAAGTGATAAGCACTCCCAAAAAAGTGAAAGTCACTTTTCTGCAATGATGTGTCACCCACTGATGTCATTCTAATACATCAGTAAAAGCAGATTTCCGATCGAGCAGTGGCTCGGGCTCATGACAATTTGGGCTTAAGCTCACCAGAGTGGGCACAGCTCGGCTAAGAAGCTGTCCTAATAAACCTTAAGCCCAAATTTTACATGACGATAAAACCTCTGATCCAATCCTCTTAAATCTATATTATTAAGATTATAATAAAAAATTAGAAATAAAATTTGGCATTAAAAATTAATGTATAATTTTTTTTAATTATATAAAATAGAGGGAGCTAATGTTCTGTCCAAGAGTTTGTATGTCCTACCATGTCCTCTACCACGGGCTGACACATGATGGCTTCTTGATTTTAGTGCTTCTTTTAGATGAAAACGAATCCCTTGCAACAATCTTAAAAATTAAAATGCATTAACTGGAAACTGCCGTCAAAGAATGACTTGTGGTTAAGAGGGCCTAATTTTAAGCTTTCAACATAACACCCGTGCTAAAACTCCCGCTCAAGATTGAAATTTCAAATATATTTTTTTGGTATATACACTGTTTTGACGGCAGTTTCCAGTTAATGTATTTTAACCTTGTTTCCGAGGATTTGCCCTCCTTTTAAACCTGTCTCTTATTACACA
>JAOXJP010232130.1:0-10521 GCA_025762735.1 Platanus orientalis | reverse complement strand
TGTGTATAAGAGACAGACTTGTTTCAATGTTTGCCCTTGAATTTATTTATTAGCATTGCAATAGCAATTACTAGGGATTTTCTACCTTTTGAAAATGAATGGTAGTGTTATGTCAAAAGGAGACATTATAATCCTAAGAATAAACATTATTTCTCCAATGGTATTTCATGTAATAATTCTTGCTTCTATGATACGGTTTCCCAAATTTTGCACAATAAGACAGATTCCATTACAAAGTCCAGCTGATTGGTTCAGATTCCTTAGTAACATAATTGGTGTTCCAATTTTTAATTCCAAGCAATGATTAGGTAGCCCATTGAACTTTAAAGAATTAAGAAATTCTTGAGGGTACATGTTGTCTTGATAAGATGCATTATTTTCTATAGCACTGATAGTATTTGAACTGTAATATGTGTGAGTTTGTTATGGAAGAATTGATAAGATTTTCTAATTTATTTCATTTATATCATCATTCCTTGGTGCTAATATAGCTCACTCCTCTAAATATGTTGAATCAATGTACCTTTTAGAAATATTATTATATATTACATTAATTAATGGTTGTACACCTTCTTTCACAACTTTTACTAAAATATCTTTAAGAATTGGTATCCAATATCTTTCACCTTCATTAGTTGTAGCTATACCATTTACCTTTCCATCTTTAACATGAAATACCCATTTTGCAAATGTTTGAATTTCTGAAGCGTCTGAAGTAGATCAGTAGCTTGATGCAACTCACATGCTTATTGTTAAATAGAAGACTCGAAAATTATCCAACAGAGCTAACATTTACAATGATGCTGCAACAATTTCTTCTCTACCTCCTTTCTGGTATTATTGGAAGAATTTATCTAAAATCTCTACCTAGCACAACTAACTTTCCTTCATAAGCGCTATTTGATACGTCTAATGTGTTCATTTGTAATAAGTCTTTGAAAGTATAATCTAATACGCCAAAGGTGTAAAGGTGCATCATTGGAGCTTCAATCAAATTTGTTTTTATAACTAGCTTAGCTAACTGAGAACAATGACTAATAGGGCAAGTTGATTTTTTCATAAATTTGGAGTGGAATTTTGAATCACAAATGTGCAGTTCTCCCGCTTGGTAAGAGCAAGATTACAATTCTGGAAGATGCCACAACAAGTACAAACTTCCTTACCATTTGCATTTTGTTGATATTGATTTTCCACAAGAAAGTTTTTTTAGTTCCACCACTACTATAAATGGAAAAAAGACCACCCAAGTTATTCTTTCAAGAATTAATGATTTTATCATATATGGATTTTTGCTCGATGTTTAACCCTTTGTATAGGTGTTCAAATTCATTTTGTGTTGATGTAATATTATAACTTAACTCTTCTCGGATAAGTCTATTAAGAGTAAAGTTTGTATCTTCAAATCAAGGGATTGGAAAACCTAGAAAGTCTTTAAAAGATTTTCCATTTCTATTTAAAATAATTTCAATTTCAAACCTAGAAAGTCTTTAAAAGATTTTCCATTTCTATTTAAAATAATTTCAATTTCAATCAATGCCTTGTTTTTCAACTGCTTGGTAGATAACTGTAATGATAAATCACCTTCTCTCTCCTTGTTGTAGCTTCTAAGTCATTAGATAAATTCTCTTAATGCTTACTCCATAACTCATATGGATTTCTTACTTTGTTAAAAAGGAGAATTTATTCAAATCTGTTGTGTAGTCAATAACTTGTAGCCCATATAAATGCTTTAGAGAGAGCCTCATTCCATTCATTGTCATCATTCAACAAATTCATGCTTCTTTAAAATTTTCATGTGTAATTCCTTCTCCCTCTTCAAACTCTAAGTTTCACCTCCTCTTGTTTGCGTAACTTCTCTGTCTGCTCTGTGTCATCAACAAGTTATTGCAGATAAGGCAGATCTTTTCATTAATCACTTGGACAAGCTCAAGTCCAATAATCTTCCATTACCCATTTGAGGATGGAAAGCCCTCATCATGTCCTCTAAAGTTTGGATAGTCCTCAGATTATCCGTTAGTTTGAGGATGAAAAGTCATGTTAAAGCATATCTTGGTTCCTATAGCTTGTTAATCTAGAAACGAACCTTGGGTCTCTGTTGGAGACAATGCTAACAAGGACTCCATGCAATCGTACAATCTCATTCAAATATAGCTATGCTAACATATCCAAGGGATAAGTAATTTGAATCTATATAAAATGAGCATATTTGGTCAACATGTCCATGATTACCTAAATATAATCGAATCATTTACTCATCTTAAGAAAACCCACAACAAAATCCATGGAAATGTGTTTCCACTACTATTCTAGAATGTTTAAGTGTTACAGATATCCTACTGGATTTTGATGCTCTACCTTAACAAGTTAACAAGTCAAATGTTTGGCCACAAATTCTCTAACCTCTCTCTTCATTCTACTCCACCAATAATAAACCTTTAAATCTTGATACATCTTTGTGTTACCTAGGTATACAGAATAGGTAGAATGGTGAGCTTCTTCCAAAATCTCATTTTTTTAGATCAGGGTCATTCGGAATGCATAAGCCATTGCCGAATCTTAATGCACCATCTCCATAAAGCAAAAAGTCCATCTTAGCACCACTTCTCACTTTATCCATGATTTTCACAAGTTAAGGATCAACCTTTTGAGCACTTTTCACTTTGTCAAGGATAGTGGGTTGCACTCTAAGGTATGCAAGAAGTACACTCAACTCATTCACATGAAGGTCCACATTGATTTCTTTTATCTTCTCACAAAGATGTATTCTTCCCACAATTAAGCAAGCTTAGGAACTCAAAGTTTTTTCTACTCAACGCATCAACCACAATATTCTACTTACCAGGGTGATAGTGAATGGTACAATCGTAGTCAGGTTCCTATGGTCTGTGTAGATCTCACATGTCTCATCGTAAAGTTAATGTCTCTAAATCTTTAAAGTGAACACAACAGATGCTAATTTCAAATCATGAGTGTGATAGTTCAGCTCATATGGCTTCAGTTGTCTTGAGACATATGGAATCACCTTGCCTTACTGCATGAACACACAGCCCAAGCCTTTCCTTGAAGCATCGTAATGTACAATATAACCTTTAGATCTTGAAAGTAAAATAAGAATCAGAGCGGATACGATATGGTCTTTCAACTCTTGGAAGCTCATCTCATAAGCCTCATTCCATTCAAATTTTGCAATTTCTATGTCAGCTTTATTAAAGGTGTCGCAATGCTTGAGAAATCCTCAACAAATCTTCTATAGTAGCCAGTTAAACCCAAGAAACTATGAATCTCATACACGTTTATCGGTCTTGACCAATTCACCACAACCTCTATCTTCTTGGGATCTATGAATATCCTATCTTTGGATACATATGACCTAGGAACATAACTTGGTTTAACTATAACTTGCACTTGTTGTACTTTGCATAAAGCTTTCTTTCCCTTAAAATCTACAATGTAATCCTCAAATGCTCCTTATGCTCTTTTAGACTCTTAGAGTATCATAAGTATATCATTGATGAACACAATCACAAAACTATCCAAATGGGATTTGAAGATGTGATTCATCAAGTCCATAAAAGTAGTAGGGGCATTCGTCAAGCCGAATGACATAACAAAAAATTCATAATGTCCATATCTAAGTGTGAAAAGTAGTCTTCAGTATGTCCTTCTTGATTTTGAGTTGATGGTAACCTGATCTAAGGTCGATCTTCGAAAAAACCTTAGCACCTTGTAACTGATCAAATAGGTCATCAACTCTCAGCAATGGATACTTGTTCTTCATTGTCAATTGGTTCAACTGTCAATAGTCATTACTCAAAATCAATGAACCATCATTTTTCTTAATGAAGAGTACCTACACACTCCAAGGTAACACACTCAGGTGAATAAAGCCCTTGTTAAGCAACTCCTTAAGCTACACCTTAAGCTCCTTTAGTTCAGTCGGTGCCATTCAATATGAGGCCATAAAAATAGGTGTAGTATAAGGGACTAAGTCAATTGTGAACTCAATTTCCTGGTCTTGAGGTAAATTAGGGAGATTTTCAAGGAATACATCAACAAAGTCCAGATGTTTTCAATCTTCTTTGCTTCAGTTCGGTTGTCAACCACATAAGCTAAGAATCCTTGGCAACCTTTTTGAAGAAGTTTGTCTGCTTGAATCATGGAGATCACATTTCGAAAAGAGTTGTTCTTCAAAACTTAGGTTGACTAGGTATGTGAAATACTACTTCCTTCAAGTAACAATGGATAGTGTCATGGTGTGTTGCCAACCAATCATTCCCAGTATCACGTCAAAATCCTCCATGTCAAGAAGAATCAAATCTATAGACAACTCTCTATCCCCAATTCTGAATATTAAAGATCTATATACAAACTTGACTAACATGGTCCTTCCTAATGGTGCGGAGATGGTTAACATAAAATCTAAATCTTGGGTAAAGAATTGGTATATCTCATGTAGTGGTAAGTATTAAAAGAGTGGGTGGATCTAAGGCCAATTAAGATCTGATGCCTGGGATGTATACTTGTAACCACAAACTTAGATGCCTAGGCATTCTACTTAGTAATGCCATACACATGCCCTAGAACTGTGGCCTTCTGCTTTGCTTCCTCAAGTTTGATGGCATGATCCTTCTTCCATGATGGGTAGTCACCCATCACATGACCAACTAGACTACACTTGTAGCAAACACCGGCCTCTTTGTAGCATATACCACCATGGATATGATGGCACTTTAGGGCATGGTGCTCTATTCTCAATCTGCCTCGGCATCTTCATCATGCATGTCTTGTTGACATTCTATACTCTTCTTGGTCCTCTAGGTTGAGGACACTTTAAGTATTTATCTTGTCTCTTGGCAAGCTCATCATAGTCCCTCTCAACAAGTTTCGTCATCTCTATGACCTCGACAAAGGTCTTCAACCAAGACATTGTCATCCTCATGCAGATGGCAGGCCTAAGACCCTCTAGAACTTGTTGGCCTTAGTCTCATCATCACCCATAATCAGTGGTGCATAGTGTGCCAACTCAGTAAACTTCTCCTTGTACTAGAGCATGGTTTTGCCCACCTAAGTAATCTCTAAAAACTCTAACATCTTCTCATCTCTCATACCTTGTAGAATGAAGTACTCTTGGAAAGCATGAAGGACCATCTCACACGTAAGTGGCTTATCAACATCAGAGGGTAGGGTGTCTTGGGTGGCTCTCCACTAATGATCAGCTTCGCCTTTCAAAATGAATATGGCAAGAGAAACTTTTTGCTCCTTAAAGAAACCCATAATAGCGAAGATCTTCTCAATTTGCATCACCCTATTTTCAACCTCCATGGAGACAAAGGTTCCAATGAACTCCGGCGGTCCCATCCAACGAAATGGCTCATAAGCATCACTACCGTCTCCTACGTCCCTCTCACGGGGCTGTCCCCCATGTGTCACGTGCTCTTTGACCACTCCAGCCAATTCTCTTATCACATTTAGAACTCCAGTCAGGACATCAACATCCAACTGTGTAGTGGTGGAAAAATCCGATCAAGTGCCTCTTCTCGACATCATCTCTATCTACTAAAAACAAGACAAACTAAAGTCTCAGAACTTGTATCCAATAATCTTCAACTTATCTCTAAGGTACTTGAAATCCACTAATCATAAACATCAAGCAAAAATAATCAATCAATCTTCAAAGTTTTTGTTGACTTATCCAAAATTAAATCCTTAACTCCAAAATGACTCAGACTGTCTACAAAATCCAAAACCAATAGTCCTATAACTCTACATATTCCAAGCATGGTTGCTTTGATACCAATTTTGTCACTACCTGGATCTACGGGCTGTGATTTGTGCCTGCATCTGGATCTGTGATACTAGATGGCACACCCCGAACCCGTATCTCATAGTGAGGAGATCCCATTTTTGTAGTGTGATCGTGTTTGTCTTACTCTTCTCCACGTAAATTTCATCCATTTATTTTTAATCCTTTAGTCCTTTATATCAAACACACAACGCATCGAAATAATAAATATAACTCTTACAAGCCATTCACATTCATATATAACAACGGATTGCACATTCAATTACTTTTAACCTTATCAAGTTTAGCGGAACAATATTATCAGTCTATACCAACTGCAACGGAAAATAACCATAACCATGTCTATACTAATCAAAGATATTCACATGTCTATATCCAAAGTAAAGGCTTCCTCAAGCCAATATTTCAATATCCAAATGAAGCAATTATACGTATCCCATGTCCAATACCTAAACTATGAAAGGAAGCAAAAAATAATCTATGGGCCTAAAAGCACAAGCTATCTCCTTCTCCGCATCCCATGTGGCTTATATGGTACCTCAACCTCCAAATCTCAATTTGTACAGTGGTGTCAATTTTGGTAAGCTTGACGAGCTCAGCAAGGGGTTACATAGTTTATACAACATAAAGGAGGCCAAAATAAACACAATTGTAGATAAGATGAATCTAGATAAAGTAAGGAATCGAAACACATATGCAGGTGCAACAAGTACGCTATACATATATCCTTGCTATGATTCAAAATATGTTTATACTACAAAATAACCATATATGTGCCCAAAGTGAAGTAAAACCAAATTGTGCGTATGTTATATGCTAACCCATGAGGATCTTCATCAAATACTGAAGCCAAATATAAGTAAACCCATTTTAGGTCTCCTATAAATTAAAATCCAAATACAAATAACCCATGTTGCATCTCTGACAAATCCAAACCATTTAACCCAT
Organism: Platanus orientalis; assembly: GCA_025762735.1. Taxonomy (NCBI): domain Eukaryota; kingdom Viridiplantae; phylum Streptophyta; class Magnoliopsida; order Proteales; family Platanaceae; genus Platanus; species Platanus orientalis. The sequence goes on along the minus strand of JAOXJP010232130.1, from coordinate 3,770 downwards.
GTAGGGTCTTTGGAAAATCTAAATCCGAATGTTGGGCCACTAAGGCCATCTTCACCTATTAATGTGACCCAATGATTGGGTACCTGAATGGAGTCATAGAGATTTGGGCACTGTGGCCATCTTCACCTATTAATGTGACCTGGTGATTGGGTACCTAAGGGTCATAAAGACCAAATTTGAAGGCAACATTGGACCACTAGGTTCATCTTCACCTATTAATGTGCCCCATTGATTGGGTACTTGAGTTTCATAAAAACTAACCTATAAAGGGGTCTCTGGGCCCAAGAAGGGCAACAAAAAAAGATCTTTGGGGCTACGTCTAGCCAACCGGTGTAATGGTCTCTGGGGTCACAAGGGCTCTATAGAAGGAATCATTAGGAAACTAGTGCCCCTTCACTTATTGATTTGACTTCAACCAATGGCAAGGTACCTGAGGGTCATAAGGACCAACCCACTTAGGGGTCTCTAGGCCTAAAAGGGCAAGTTCCCACTTAAGGGTATCATTTCAAATCCTCGTGTTCAAAACTGGTATGTCAAACCCATGCTTATATAAAGTAATATAACTACTACATAATTATGTCATGTAAAAGATATTCATATGTCCTATCTCATAAAAAGTCCAAAAACTGAATATGCAAATCTCATGTAAGAGGCCAAATACCGATATCCAGATGAGGATGCTTGACTCAATTCTAAGAACATATAGAATTCTAAGGAATGTAAAACATTTCCATGCCAAACACAACCAACGATAAAACCAAGTAGCTCAAATACTTAAAAGTTCATGTAGAAGTCCAAGTAAGTGCTCCATGAAAATACCGAAGTAAACAATGATAAAAAGCAACATGCTCATGCTACCAAGAGCTCCTAATGGATGCAAAGTCTAATGTAATATGCAAAAATTCTAAGATTTTAACATGGGAATCAATAGAATTAGCAGAAACCAAGATGGATTAACATGTAGTAGAGAGAATCCACCAAAGTGAGTAATAGTCTTATGAAAAGAATCCATAGGCATGCTAAAAGACTTGTAAATCATGGAGAACTAATTAATCATGTGACAATAAAATAAATAGTTAGAGATCATGAATTTAGGAATTCAAAGGATAAATCAAGGAATTCCAAAATACACCACATGGAATCTTCTATACCATCAAAACCATAAGAATCCAACTCCATTACTTTCCTTGATAAAGTAGAGATTACCAAACTTACCCAACAAAGGCACCAACATCATGTAACTAGAATCTTATTCCAATAACTCATGAAAATTAAGTAGTAACACATTCCTAACATTCTTACATAAAAAATAAAAAAAACTCAGATCCAACATAGGGGAAATCAACACTCTCAAGGGGATTAGATGTAGATCCACCAAAGTAAAGCTCATTCTTAATAAATCTAAGATCCTAGGATGGGAAGAGTGTATATAATCCACTCCCATAATCGATTCCATATAGATCAAAGCCACAAATCTTTAAAACATAGATTAGAAATCACACTTCTATGAACCTAAGAGTGGAAGTGTGTGCTCAGAATATGTATTTACTCACCAAAAGTTTCTAATCCTTTTCTTAAAGAGAATCTTCCTCCCCAACTTGTTTTCCCTTCAAATTTCTTTATTCCTCTGAGATTAAACCATATATTCATAGTCAAAACTCATAAATAAATGATAAGAAACTAAAAACAAACCATATCTAAGCTAGATCTAAGCTTTTGGGACTCACTTTGCTCTTGGAGAAGAAAGGTTTTTCTTTATTCCCAAGCTCCCAAAATCCTCTCCCCTTTCTGAACTTTCCTTCCCTTTATGTTATTTTATCCCTAAAAGAGGTAAAATTCAGGTTTGGGGTCACCACTTATGGGCCCTACACAAACACAACCAATCACGTGTTGACATGAATCTCGAAAAGGATTCTATTCTCTGGTGATCAATCATGAAAAGTGATGATCAATCGATCATGAGGTGATCAATCATGGCCTTGGTGATCAATCAGGGATTATGGTGATCAATCATGGCTTCAATGCATAGGATTTGGGTTTTTTTTGTTTCTAGGCTCCTTTTGAGCATGATGGATCACCAACTATAGTGATCGATTATGGCTTTGGTGATCGATCACCAAGGTCAATTTTTGAAAATTTTATTTTGGGTTTCCAAAGTCTAACCCAACCATTCTAAAGGTTTCCCACTCCATTCTAAACCATGTTTAGGCCTCTAGAGCATTGAGGTTAGCCCTCTTGCTCTTAAATACCAAGGGTTCCAATTAAACACATGGTGTCGAGTCCGGATCTCTAAAACTTACCTAAATTGGATGCAGGGTGTTACAAATAGTCCTAAGAGAGAAATCATAAGAATGAAGATAACGTAATTGAGTAGCTTCGAAGGTTGGGACCTTCTAATGTTTAAGGCTCTTCGAACCCAATGGAAGCTGAAGTGTGAGAAAATCTTGGCAATGATTGGCTGCAATGAAGAGTAGAAAGTTACCATGGCTACCTTTATGTTGAGAGTGAAAGCCAAGCAATTGTTACGAGTGGTGAAGGAGACTAATCTCTTAAGGAGGATGTGCCTCTTATCTGGGATACCTTTTTGGATGCTTTTTGCAAGTACGTTTTTCCAAAAAGTGTACAGGATGAAAAGAAGGTAGAGTTTATGGAATTGGCCCAAGGCAACATGGTCGTTCTCCAATATAAGGCTAAGTTTACTGAGCTAGCTTGCTTTACACCTCACATTGCGGTTGACGATTCCTGTAAGGCCAATAAGTTTCAATGAGTAGTTAAGCTAGGCATTCGATCCTATATGGATGTACTCTGTTTGAGAACCTTTACCGATGTGGTGGAGATTGCAAGAGTTACAAAAAGAGAGAGTGAGGATCTCCAAAAAATCTAAGAGGAGGAGAAGAAGTGCCCAATGTCATGGATGGTAGAGAGAACTTCACCGCCGGTGTAGCCAAGAGGAAGGCACCATATCAAAGGCCTCATGGGGTATTACAGAGCTGTGGGAAACTAGATGGAGGCACTTGTTACAAGGATATATGAACTTGTTATGGTTGTGGCCAAATGGGCCATATGCTTCGAGATTGTTTTACCAAGAATAAAACCCCTATTGCCAAGCCAATTGATGCAAGGCAACGTTCGATGACAAAAGGGCGTGTTTTCTTTATTACCAGAAAAGAGGCCGAGATATCCAACATTATGGCCCTATGTATAATTTATTTTATGCCATCGATTTTGGAAATTTTTATTACTCTTGAATCTATTCATTTAATCCCTACATGTGGAATTATTTGATATATTAATCCGACAGTGAAAACTTTGGATTTAAGCATGTGGGCATTACCCCCACTCAAAAGTAGTTAACTAGATATATTCATCACAACTAGGAGCAAGACACATAACTTCTATTGAAACATTTTAGATGGTAATACATTGGAATTTAACCTACACTTCAAATGGCCCCATTAAAGCCAAATGTTGAAGAACCTAACCCAACATCTTTGTACCAACACATAAGTGTCAAACACTGCTTAATTAGAATGCATGATGAAAATGTTAGAATAGGTATCCTAACAAAGCCATCATAGACACTTTTATGTTATTTATTTGTTTGACATTTATAATAAAATACTTTTTTCATCATCACATGTATATAATTTGATCATGGGTAATTACTTGATCTCATGAGATGAGATAGGTGGCCCTCAGGTAACATAGTAGGATGTCAGACACATGGATTATGTGTGGTGAGATTTGACTATCCATTCTTGTAGGCTTGA